>CAUYQG010284200.1:0-12261 GCA_963574415.1 Tarsius wallacei | reverse complement strand
AGAGCAATCAGAAAAGAGAAGGCGATCAAGGGTATCCAAATAGGAAAAGAGGAAGTCAAGCAATCTCTTTTTGCAGACGACATGATTGTGTACCTTGAAAACACAAGAGAATCTGTCAAAAGCCTCCTTGCACTGATAAAGGACTTTGGCAAAGTCTTAGGGTATAAAATAAATGTGCAAAAGGCAATTGCATTTCTTTACACCAATAATAAACAAACAGAAACCCACAATCCCATTCACAATAGCCACCAAAAAAATGAAATACCTTGGCATCTTTCTAACCAGAGATGTGAAAGACCTTTACAATGTAAAACTACAAAACACTGCTCAAAGAAATCAAAGATGACACAAACAAGTGGAAAAATATCCCATGCTCATGGATTGGAAGAATCAACATTGTGAAGATGTTCATCTTACCTAAGTCAATCTACAGATTTAATGCAATACCCATCAAATTACCAGCAATATTCTTCTCAGATCTGGAAAAAACAATACAGGAATTCATATGGAAACACAAATGACCAAGAATAGCCAGAACAATCCTCAACAACAACAACAAAAAAGCCGGAGGTATCACAATACCAGACTTTAAACTTTACTATAAAGCTACAATAATCAAAACAGCTTGGTATTGGTACAAGAACAGGCATATAGACCAATGGAATAGAATTGAGATTCCAGAAGCAAAACCTCAATTTCTCAACCAACTTATCTTCGACAAAGCCTCCACCACCCACCACTGGGGAGAGGAGACCCTATTCAGTCAATGGTGTTGGGAAAACTGCCTGACCACATGAAGAACATTCAAACAATAACCCTATCTATCCCCATACACAAAAATTAGCTCTAAATGTACCAGAGACCTAAATGTAAAACCTCAAACCATAGGAACTTTAGAAAATGCAGGACACACCCTTATGGAAGTTGGAACTGGCATCCAATTCCTGAGCAAAATCCAAAATGTAAGGCCATAAGAAATTGGACAAGTGGGACCTCATTAAACTGATAAGCTTCTGAAAAGCCAAAGAAACCATCAAGAGAGCAGGGAGACAGCCCACAGACTGGGAAAAAATATTTTCCAACTCCATGTCTGACAAAGGCCTAACATCTAGGATCTACAAGGAACTCAAACGTGCTGAAAAGAAAAAAAACAAACAACCCCATTGCAAAACAGGCAAAAGATATGAACAAACACTTCTCAAAAGAAGAAATTTGAACGGCCAACAGATACATGAAGAAATGTTCAACCTCACTAGTCATCAAGGAGATGCATATTAAAACTACACTGAGATACCACCTAACTCCAGTCAGAATGGCTATTATTAATAACTCAAAAAATAACATGCTGGAGAGGATTTGATGAAAAGGGAACACTTCTACACTGTTGGTGGAAGTGTAAACTAGTATAGCCTCTGTGGAAATCAGTGTGGTGATTCCTAAAAGCTCTAAAAATCGATCTTCCATATTATCCTGCAATCCCCCTACTGGGAATATACCCTGAAGAACTCAAATCACTCTATAAAAAAGATACCTGCACACATATGTTTATCGCAGCATTGTTCACAATAGCAAGATCATGGAACCAACCATGCTGTCCATCAAAAAAGAACTGGATCTTAAAAATGTGGTACATATACACAATGGAATATTACACAGCCATAAAAAAGAATAAAATCATGAATTTCGCAGCAACCTGGATGGAATTGGAGTTTATAAAACTGAGTGATCTCTCCCAGAAACGAAGATCTGAGTATCAATGTTCTCACTGGTAAGTGGACCTTGACCAACTATCATAATACTATAAGAAAAGGATTGACAGGGGTGGGAAATTATGGGGGGGGGCAGGGAGGGGAAGGGAGGTGGGATTAATGGTAGTCAATATCTGTCTGGGGATGGGCGGGCACACCTCATCAACAAGGGCACCTGCACAATGAATATTTGTATACCTAACCCTTAACTGTACCCCACAATTTTAAAATAAAAAATATGTTAAAAAATTTTTTTAATTAAAAAACATAAAAATAAAGGAGGAAAAAAAGCACAAACACATTGTACAGCTGTTTAAAAAACGTTTTCTTCATATTCTGATTCTATGTTTTCTTCTACTTTTTAAAGTATTTCTGATTCTTTTACTTTTTTACACTTTTTTGTTGAAAACAAAGACACAAGCCTACACAAAGTCAGAAACAACAATATATTTGAAGTTACTTCAGGAGCAATAACATGCATGGAGCTGTTGTCTCCTGTGATAAAAATGTCTTCTTCTGGAATATTTTCTTAAAGCCCTGCATGAGGCTGTTTGAAGGTTAACTTTTTTTCTAATAAGTAGGAATATACTTTAAAATAATATAAAAAATATAATGAAGACATAAGCCAGAAACAAAGAATTTATTATTATCAAGTATTATATACTATATATAATTATAGCACATACAATTATGTTCTATAAATAATTATATGGGCTCTACATACCTTGTATTATTTATATTTGTATGGATTATACAATTATATATGGTCAACTAACGTACCAGAAGAATGCTAAGAAATAATTTTTTAGCTAATAAGCTAAGAAATTTTCAGGTCATCAAGTTCTGGTTCCATTTTAACAGTTCTTCTCTCAGTTTATCGCTCTCCTCTTGCATGTTATTATAAGCAACAGAAACAAAACAGGACTCACTTTCAACATTTTGTTCGAAAAATCTCAGCTGTAACCGTTAATTTTATGTGTCAACTTGACTAAGCCATGAGATGCTCATATATCTGGCTGAGCACTATTTCTGAGTGTGTCTGTAATGTTCTCTGGCATATTTGGAAAAGATTAGCATTCAAGTTGGTAAACTGACTAAAGCAGGTGGCCTTACCCAATGCTAGACAGCATCATTCAAGCCACTGAGCATATTCTGTACAATCAAGGTACAGCATGTAAAATTTGTGACAAACTTCTCTGTTCATGCCAAGGAAGTTTCTTACCTGAATTCCTCCAATCTTACACTTGATACTACCTAAACACTTAAGCTATTATAAAATACAATTTCAGATTTTAATGAAGAAGCTCAATGTTTTCTTTCAAGTCTCTGCTAGCGGGTTATGTATCTCTTAGAGTCTGATTGAATTATGTGTTTTAGGAAAATAGACATAAAGAATATAATGTGTAAAATGACTTAGTTACAATTACTTTGTTAAGTCTGTGAAGTCATGCTATTCTTTAGTAGATTAGAGTCTTTAGGAAATCTTGAAGTTCACAAAGTTTCTGTAAGAAATTATCCTTTTCCTAAGTCTGACTCAGATTTAGGACAAGCAATGTGTTCGGCTTTTTATCTTTATTTCTTCTTCTTTTATTACATTCTTGCCACACATTTTTTTATATAAATAATGATCATGGCCATCCAATGAAGCTTTTGGCATTGAAACAATCCCAAGGGCTGTGATTGGGAAATTGGAGAAAATGAGGAGGTACTAACTGATACAATGTCATAATATATCACAAATGCCATAATACAACTCCAAAAGGAATAATATTAAAATATTATTTTTCCTTCAGTACTTCTTTCTGACCTTTTCCTAAAAGAACTTTTCCTAATATGCAGTTATTTCATTTCAGAGCAACTGTCACTTTAAAAGGAGGCAGTAAGAGAATAATTTTTCCAGAAAGAAAGAAAGAAAGAAGCATGCATTTCCATTTGTTGGCAGATATGTTTGAGGGTAACTGGGACATGATCGCAATAAAATCACTGAATTTGGGGAGTGTTCTGTCTTCAGATGTCAGATCAGCTAGTATTTGGGCTCATTTCACTCCGAGATCGGTGAGTGTTTTCTTCAAGTTTCCTAAACATGCACGTTATGAAACCAGACCAAAACTTTCAACTTAAAGGATGATTTAATCCAAATTCAACCTTCATCCTTAGAATATGTTTGTTTTTAGCAAGAGTGAAGTTAGTTGAATGTCCTAGTATTTAGAAATACATTCTGATATCATGTAATATTTTAAGTTGACCACTCTTTGGGAAAAGAGACAAGAAAAATGATTGTATTTCTTTTTTTAAAATTTTTTGTATTTCTTCCTAAATGTATGATATGTTTCAAAAATGAAGTGATGCTAATATTCATGCAAGAACTTAAAGCATGATAACGAGTTGTTAATTTTTTTTAAATACCTCTCTGCTGAGTTCACTGAATTTGCGTTTATTAAATTCTTCTGTCTTCAACTTTGAGATGAGCTTTTTATTGATGGCTTCATGCAAATAAAGATGCATTCATATTTTTGCTTGTGATGTCACTAATTTAAAATATTTATGAGTTTATCAGTGACTATACTAAGACTTGAACACAATATATTTCATGTATACTTATCCTATAAATTTATAAACAAAGAATTTTTAATGTAAAATAAAAAAGTCCTTCCAATTGAGGATACTTTAAAGAGCTATTTAGAATAATAAAATTATGCAAGTATAGTTGTGCTTTGATAAATGCATACAAGGTCTACTCCAATTTTAGCATATGCTTTCCTTTGGTAGGTGGTCCTGACATCATCTACCACTGTCTTTTGTAGGTAGTACTATATCCAGGGAGCTTAGAGAACCAAACTCTGATGCTCGACAACCAAGAACTAGACCTTATCACATGATGTGGTACTCATGGGGCTATACGGCTGTCATCACTTAACACTGAGGATGGCCAAGTTCAAATGCCAGAAGCTTCACCTCTTCCACATCAAATCAGCTGGGTGGTTCTTTAACTATGTTTTTCAGAAGAAATATCTCTCTACCCCAATCAAATTGAGACTGGCTCACGTTGTGCAAGTCTACAAGGGACCTTCCTTGACTTTATCACATGAAAGGACCCTAGTGAGGATTCCAGCTCCAGGTCCAAATCCTACATGTAATTTTTCAGGCCTGGATAGAGGCAATTGCAAAAACTTTATTGGACAGATTTCCTGAGAGAAACCTGGCCTCCTCACATGAGACTCAGTGCACCACCAGTGAATTGCAGTCAAGGACTCAAATGACCACTGGATGGTCATCATGTTCTACATTCCTAGCTTGGAGGGCCTTGTTTCAGAGGCATCTTTCTCTGAGTCCTTCCCAGAGGCCTTCCCTTATGGAGGAAGGAAAGGGGTGCAGAGTTTGAAGTGCTTGAAGACACTTTTCTCCACTCTGTGTAAGGACGCAGTACCTTTATACTCAGCTCTTCCTCCTGATCCTTTTCTTTGTTCCCCGTGTCCATAACAGTTCAAGAACTTTTTATTTAAAATGCTCTCAACAGTGAGACGATGACTCCATGTCTGTGCTGAGTCACTCCACCATGGACCTGCACTGCCATTCCATGGGGGAAAATGAAAGGAGACACGAGGGGTGGGGAGGTTCTATACCTTCTCTGGTTTAGCCTTTACACATTGTATCACAGTACATGATTAAATGCTTGACTGTTATTTTCATTTTTGACTTATTGCCTTGATCATCCACTCCTACACCTGCCAGTTCTCCCTTCTGCAGCTCAGCTGAGCTCCTGATGCTTGGAACATATGCCCATCTTTAGATACAAGAGAGTCAAGGAATTCAAATTGTCTGGCTTCAATTATGGCAAGATGGATGGCTAATGTGGAAAACTGCAACATGTAGGAGACGTGTTCTAAAGTTCTGGTAGCTCTTAACAAGCAGTAAAGTTTTCAGTTATCAATTTCTGTTCAAGGAAAAACTTTAGACCAAATGAAACTGAGCAGAGTTTATTTGAGCAAAGAATGATTCATGAACTGGGCAGCACTCAGAAGAAGAGATACAGAAAGTTCTCACACCAGCAGTGTAAGTAGTGAAATTTTATAGGTCCAGACACAAAACCTGAGTAAAGGTGTCACCTGATTGGCTTCAGAGAGGTGTCTGGCTTATTCGGGTCTGGCAATGGGTTGTTTGCCTGTGATTAGCTGAAACTCATCTGCTTGTGATTTGCTGAAACTTGGCTGTTTGTTATACTCCCAAGTTAGGTTTCAGTTTGTTTACATATCAAGTGGGTTGCACTCTGTTACGTAGGAACTCAAAATATAAAGACAGCCTTGGGTTTTTACCCCCCTTACTTGATGTAACTCGCTTGGTAAGCACATATTATGAATAGTGTGTTACAGTGTCACTTATAAAGAGTATTTATGTCCCTGTACCCCTTGATGTTGGTCTTAATGTTATTACCATTTTGGTTAAGCAAAATGGAATGTGGAGAAGGTAACTACCAATGTTGCAAAGTTAGTTTTAGAATTAAAATTTGAATAAATTCTATCTTATTTAAAATCCCTCTTTTTGGTCTGCTAAAATACCACCAACTTCCCATTAGATAGGTGCTCAACAATATTTGCTTATTTCAATCAAAATGTTAATATTTCTTGACAAATAGAAACCAAGCAACAGGGCAAATCTCAACTTAGCTCATCTGCTTTCTTTCTGAAAGTAATTATACTATTTTGCCCAAGTTTCAGCAACCTGTTTTTATGACTTAATATTATTCAGTGGTTCTGACTTTATGATAGAATCTTTGTCGATGTAGGATGAGAAGCTGAGTAGTGAGACGGGCGGGCTTCAGAGTGTCAGATATGTCTTAATTCTGAATCACTGAGTTAGTCATCCAGTCAATTAAAAAAAATAACAAAGTAGAAAAAAAAATAGAAGAGGAGAAAAAGGTCAGGAACATTTTTTTTTTCTTCTTCACAAGTGTACTTGTTTCTGCAAATGGTTTTAATGAATCATTTCAAAATTGAACAAGAAACAGATGTCTGTTAATTAGAGACTTAAATTTAATGACATGGTTGCATAGGTATGGCACACAAAACATCTGTGTTCTAGTACCTAACATTAATTTAATTTCTTTACAGGAGTCATTTACATTTTTCTTCATTTTCAATAAATTGTTTTTCACTGCTCAGAATAACATTGTAGTTGCGAAGTCATTGTCATCTAAACAGAACACTGTGAGGGTGACTCCATAGCCTTCACTTAATAAGTTCTGTGTTCTCCTAGTCATAAAAAAGGATAAGAAGAAAAAAGTAAGTTAATTCTGAATTATGTAGACTCTGCATTCTCTGTACCATGTGAGGAGATGTAAGGATTAATAGGATTAATCGGTCATACTATACACAATTGTCAAATATTTGTTTAGGGTTAGAGCTTTTTCAGGTTTCACTTTACCTCTACTTTGTGCCATTTTACTTGTGAAACATAAGAACCAGTCTTATGCTTGCTGTCTACACAGCTTATATGGATAAACAAATACAGCTTTTACTCTCATTTAAAATCTAACTTGAAAAAATACATTTTTATTGCCTATTTATTATGTGTCAGGCCTTGGGTAAATCACTTTAGGTATATTGTTTCATTGGGTCCCACTCTCCACGTTTACAAATGAGGAAACTGAGTCTGAGCGAGATTTTAGGAACTTGCCTGGAGTCATAAAGTTAGCAAGTGACAGAGCTATATTATGAACAAGGATTTTCTTATGTGAGTCCTTGTTCTTAGCCTCTAAATGCACTATCCTGAGAAATTTATTCCACTCCTAGTCAGGGTTCAGTAAGTGGAACAATTTCTACCCGCTTCTTTTTGTTACAAAAACCCATTAACCATAGAATTCAGACCTACTCAACTTACTTTCTTAGGTTTATCCCAGGGCCATTGTTTGAGTTCAATTTTTAATACATGTTTCTGGAGTCATGAGAAGTTAGGCCAACATCAGTGTATTCAAAAGAGCTGCTGAAATTCAAAGGAAATACATAGAAGGAAGATACTAGGGCTTGGACCAGCGTTTTTCACATTTGAATGAAAACATTCTCTCCTCTGAGAAGAGAAAGATGGAAATTTTCTTGATGGGATAAGCTTCTTAATAGGTACCTAGGAAAAGTAAGACACTCTCCAGGGCCAAGTGGAGTGATAGAGAAAGTTGTTTTGTTTTGTTTCGTTTTTTTAAGTGCAGACCAGTTGGCGGAGAGTGGGAAAGATAAAAATGTAGTTTTGGTCACCCTCCTGGTGGTTGAACCTCATGTAGAGTTCCTGAAAACTTGGATTCCTGTACCTCAAAAGGAGAAAGTGGCAAGCCCAAATAACTTTCTTCTTGCAGAGAGGTGATGTACATATAATAGAATAGAAGATCTGGTTGAGGGCAATGGTCTGAAGGAGAAGTGAATTGGATGGCGTTGGCCAGACAGAAGGGCATGAGAACACAGGATGAGAAACTAAGGGTGTTGGTAGAGCTTATGCAGAGATCCTGGGAGCCAATGGAGATGATGAAAGTAGAGGGGTAAGAAACAGAATAGAAGGCCATTGTGCCCAGGAGAAAGCTAAAACTCATAGAAAGTAGAGCAAGGCTGTAAGATGGGAGTCTGAGGAACCTCTTTTCTTTGTACCACATGGCTTCTTAGAGCATTGCATCTAAAGTTGTATTTTCACTGATATCTAGAAAAGAGTATACAGGTTTTTCCTTTTGTGTGATTCCTTTTCTATACATGAGAAGAAATAGCAGAGGCATGAGCCTGCCCAACAGACCTGTTCTGCATAACTTAGTTAAGGTTGGCGATGAACACATTTTGGGACCTTTTGTGGCCTCCATCAATTGTCTACCGGCTTCAGTTATATCTTTGAGAAATTACTGCTTAAGTACTACTACAAGCACTCAGTACATAATGATAACTAAGTCATGCTCCTTCTCTGCAGAGCCTCACCAGTTAATAAGGAAATAGATTATCAGGTATATGATTATAACATTAATATAAGATGATGTTAACAATGCTAGAATTTTTAAGACGTAAAAGAAGAAAATTAAGAAACATCACAGTGGTGATTTAAATTGTGCTCTAGAAACTCCAATGATAAAGATTTTCTTTACCTCTTCTTTATTATAAACATGAATTTTTTATATTAATATGTTTCAATGCTTTCCAACTATTTCTTTTTTTAAAGTCAAATCATCCTATCTTAAGCCAGGGGAGACTCCAGGGACCAGGTAAGAAAAACAGTAGCAAGACTGTCAAAAGTCCAAAAAATTTGACAAAAACATTAACTGCTGCAGATTGCAGGAAGACATATTTGTCAGTGTGACTCAAGGCAAATTAACTTTCTAATAAAAATAAAATATGTTCTTTGGACATAACCAATTAGTCTGAAATTCTCCTTGCTTTCTGGTATAATACAGTGATCCGGAATCATCTAGTATTTTTCTTATAACACATCTGGAATAAGTAATTCGACATGGAGTCCTAGAAATTACATTCAGAGATCACATTTTGAGTGTTAGTGTCATTATTGTTTCAGGATTAACATTGTTCCCAAGTCTTTCCAGTGCACAGAGCTGGTAAATACATATTTTTAAGTAAATCAAAATTTCATGCTGCTATTTCTAATTTTATTATTATTATTATTATTATTTTAAGTCGGGATCTCACTGTTTCACCCAGCCTGCTGTGCAGTGCTATGATCATAGCTCATGGCAGCCTTGACCTGCTGGGCTCAGACGATCCTTCTGCTTCAGCCTCCTGAGTAGCTGACACTATAGGCATGCTCACCAGGCCTGGCTAATTTTTTTCTGGGTTTTTTTTCCACTATTGTTTGTTTGGGATTTTTATTTTGTTTCTTTTGTAGAGTCGAGGTCTTACTTTGTTGCCCAGGTTGGTCTCTAACTCCTGGGTTCAAATGATTCTCTTACCTCAGAAACCCAAAGTGCTAGTATTATAGGCATGAGGCATTGCACCAAGCCCCAAATTTAAAATTATAGTGTTTTGAGTCAATTTATTTCTTTTTTTCTTAACTCTCTCTTTTTTAGGCTAGAAGTCTTGGCTTTAGTGACATTGACATATTTGATTTATTAAACAATATCTCTCTACTAGGTTCAATATAATCATACTATATTATTACCAATAGTAAGACTACTGAATTTAGTTTATGATATATTTTTGTTTTCTTTCTTTTCTCCTTATTTTCAAGGATTATGGTCAAAATGCTATAAATGGAAGGCAGGAATTCCAGTGTAGTGATTTGAAGAAGTTGGGCAATTTGTCCCACATATATACTTACAAAATCTGGTAACAAAATTTTTATTTAATACTATTTCAGTTCTTGTTTCTGCTTAAGGACACAGGAAAAAAAAGTCATTGCTTCCACTTCAAGAAAGAAAGCTGGATGTTATACCAAATGATAACTTTTCTGGAATCCATCAGTGCTAAAATCCCAATGCAACCATGTAAACGAAATGCAAAGTGAACATACTTTTTAAAGGTGAGGCAGCACAGGAATAGTTTTACTTTTTCCAGAAAACAAAAGAAAATTATGGTTGCCATGTAAATAGGTAAGGAAAAAAACAGCTACAAATGTTAATGGATTCTTGAATGTGAGGAAACATGAAATCAGAATCCCTGGGAACTTTAAACACAAGAGAAGTGCTCAGCTATTTTCTACAGACAGCCATCAGATGCTTAGGGGAAAGATCAGGAACAGTCTGAACTAAGGAGAGAATCCCCTCTGGGGCACAGGCACAAAATGGCTCCCACATCACAGTCCCTTTCTTTACATGAAACAAGGTTAAGCTACTGGAGATGGGATAGAAAACTTATTTGTCCCCATCTAAAGCAAAGGTAAGTTTCCTCTAAGGTGAGAGGGAACAGAAGCCACCTGTCTCTGTAAGATTTGTGAGTTGTCTATAAGTTTTATCCCCAACCTGCATGAAATTTGACCCCAATCATCATTGAGCTTGGATTGAAAAATGTGAAAACCTTTCTGTCTTAGGTGTTAGAAACCAGAAATTGGAGGTAGAAGAGCAACTTGAAATTTAGTAAAGTGAACCTGGAAATAAGGGAGTCATGGATACAGTGAGATCCAACCTCAGAGTATAAATTCTACCTAAATAATTGACTAACTGATCAACTACATAGGCACGGGGGAGACTCAAGGGACCAGGTAAGAAAAACAGTAGCAAGACAGTCAAAAGTACAAAAATTTGACAAAGACATTAACTGCTGCAGACTGCAGGAAGACATGTTTGTCAGTGTGACACAAGACAATTTAAGTTTCTAATAAAAATTAAAAAAATTTTGAAGAATGAAACTTATTCCAATGTCATTATAATATAGTCTAAAATGTCCTATTTTCAAATAAATAGCACATAAAAAAGTGTGATACATGTGGAATGGGGGAGAAAGTAGTTAATAGAAATAAGTCATGTGTTGACCCATGTATTGAATTTATTAAACAAAGAGCTCACAGTAGGTAATATAAATGTATTCAAAGAAAGAAAATTATAATATTAATAAACAGGTAAGGAATTTAAATTTAAAAAGGAAGTTACATAAAACAGCTAAATGAAGATTCGAGAGCTGAAATTATAAATTGTAATATCTGAAATAAAATATCTTCACTAAAGAGACTCAAAAGCAGGTTGATGGAGGCAGAAGAAAGAATCAGTGAAATCAATAGGTGTATTCATAAAAAAAAAGAAACAGAGAAAAAAATGGAGAAGATATTAAAGCCCCAGAAACCTGTAGTGCAATACCAAGAAGCCCAACATACTTTATGTAACAAATGGGAAACTCATTTGACAATATTAGCAAATTGATTTTAGCAATATATAAAAAGAATAACACATCATGAACAAGTGGGGATAATCCAGTGAATGCAATTTAGCAGAATAATAGAATAAAGAAAGACAAAATTATGTAATCTCCTAAATAAATACGGAAAATCATTGACCCATTCATGATAATAAGCAATCAACAAATTAGGAAAAGAAGGGTGCCTTCTCAATCCCTTAGAGGGTACAGGATACAAAGTCAATATACTATCTGCAAAAAATAGAAAATGATATTTAAATAAATACCATGTACAATAACATAGAAAATATAAAACATGTAAGATTAAATTTAATAAAAAATATAAAAGTTCTGTGCAATAAAAACTAACAAATATCATGGAGACAAATTTTAAAACAATATAAATATGTGTGATTATATAAAATGTTCATTAATAAGAAATATTAAACTGTTAATATGACAACTGTGTGAATAATTATCAACAGATTCATTGCAATCTCAATCAAAAACATAGCAGGCTTTTTTTATAGAAATTGACTACTTTATCTTAAAATTTATTTGAAAATGCAAAAGAAGCCGGGCTCGGTGGCTCAGCCTGTAATCCCGTGCCTTGGGAGGCTGAGGTGAGTGGATTGCCTGAGCCCGCGGGTTCGAGACCCGCCTGGGCAAGCGAGACCTCATCTCTACAATAAATCAAAAAATTAGCCGGGTGT
>CAUYQG010284185.1:0-14984 GCA_963574415.1 Tarsius wallacei | reverse complement strand
TATAACCCAGACCGACGTTTCCATCACACTGAAGCCATCCATCGGGCTTTACTCCAGATGGCACGCTGTGCAGCCAGGCCCTGCATGCCAGGAGTGGTCGGGCCCTGGGAGGCCTGGACAGGGTCAGGGGCCGACGTGCCTGGGGCAGCCCAACCTACTCAGAGTGCCGCTGCCTCCGCTTGTGGTGGTTCTCGATGGCCCTTCTGAGCGCCTCGTCCTGGATGAGGTCTGACCGTCTCATATCCGTGTGGCTGCAGCCAATTTTAGGGCAACTGTGAAGGAGAAAGAAAGCCGAGTCAGCCACGCGGCCACCGCCTCGAGCGTAAACGCCTTTTGCGTTTGGGTGTTCAGGTGAGGATATTTCACCGAAACGTGACTGGAGGTCAGGACTGTGGCGTGCTCCTTCGCAGACTGCCCGAGTGCCCACCCCCCAGTCCGTCTGATCGCTGAGTGCTGACTCTGGCTGCTTCACGGGGCACACAGGCAGCAGGCAGGAGAGGAGCAGGGAAGACCCGCTGGGGGTCCTGCAGGCACTCAGGAGAGCGATGGAGCAGCGTGGTGGGTGAGCGGCCAGGACACCTGAGCAGAGAACCCGGGACCCACCGACGAGGACGAGGAGCACGGGGGAGGGAAGAGCCGAGTCTGGGTCTGACTGGCAGGTGGCGCCTTGCATGGTGATGGACAACACAGGGGGCCAGGAGTCCTGGAGGGTCTACGAGACCGTGGGGGGATGCCGGGTGGGCTGTCCTGGGCCTGACCCTCCCGCCCACCTGCCTGCTGGCTGCGGACCACGGGCGAGTCACCGAACAGCTCTGAGCACACATTCCTGATTCCTGGACTGTGACTGCACAAACACCACGCGCAGCTCCTGAGATGATCATGCGTTCCCTGCGCGCCACTCTCCCAGGAAGTCTCGAGGGTCCCGACCTGCTCGTGCCGCGCATATATCTACACAGACACGCACCGGTTCACGCTCTCACAGGCCCTTCTACGGGCTCAGCCGTGTGCAACGTTCTGATCACACAACTGTGAAGTACAGACACACGGTTCCTGCCACACAGAGCTTCGGCCCAGTGACCTGAGACGGCGCTCCACAAAGCACAGGATAATCAGGCCAAAAACAACAAATATGCAAATTGGACAAAAGATGCAAAGCAGAAGGGAAGAGAGGTGGTCACCGGGCTCAGGCCGACCTGGTGGGAGGAAGGCCATCGGCCCACCATGACAGAGCGCACAGCCAGGCATCGTGGCTCCCGCCTGTCATCCCAGCACGTTGGGAGGATTGCTTGGGCCCAGGAGTTCAAGACCAGCCTGAACAACATAGTGAGACCCCCCCCAAAAAAAAAGTCAGGCTTGGTGCTGCGTGCCTGTAGTCCTGGCTACTCTGGAGGCTAAGGTGGAAGGTTCATCTGAGCCCAGGAGGTCAAGGTGTGCTGAGCTGTGATTGTGCCGCACTGCACTCCGGTCTGAGAGGCAGGGCGAGACAAGAAAGAAAGAAAAGAAAGAAAAGAAAAGAAAAGAAAAGAAAAGAAAGAAAGAGGGAGACGGTGTGTCTGGGCCCTGATCTCTGGATCAAGGAGTCCTTCTATCAGATGGGCATCAGTCAATGGAACGAATGATATGCCTGGTGACATATTTAAAGTACTGAAACGCGGCCTTAGAGCCGGGTGTGTGTATAAACCCTAATTCTAGAAAGGCGGTGATGTGAAAGAGGGCCACGCTGCCTGGGCTCTGTGCCAGGTGCAGCTGGAGAAACGTTTTACACTCGTTCAAAAACCGTACTTTTCCCAGCCTGTCTCACTGTACACTGAGGCCTCCAAGTGAACTACTTCAGTCTGAAAGTGAGCGGCTAAGGTTAGACTATGAAGAGAGAGCAGACATCCAGGTGACTTGGGGCATTTTCATCGCTTCAGCTGCCACGTCAGGGAAACACAACCGCAAGCAGGCTGTGGGATGACCCCCAGATCTACTCCTCACTGACTGGCTGCCTCTGCTGGCCAGGCCTAGGCCTCAGTCACCATCCAGGACCGTCTCTGGCTCTGGCACCAGACAGTGAATAAGCGGTGCACGGGGAAGTGGGGAGTGAGGCGGGAGGACTTCCTGGTGACATCAGTGGCTTTAATCGGGGCATGAGAGCGAGCTGGCAACGTGGGATGAACCTGACCACACTGCTCAGCCCCACAGGGGCCCCCGCCTTCCCTCAGAGGGACGGGATCCATGGTGATCATGTCAGACATGGAGGTCTGCACACACTTGGGAGACAGACTCTGGGGACAGAGGCATGACACGAACAGCCCTCCCAAAGGGAGCCGGGCAGCCTGATGACTCAGCCAGGCACGAGTAAGCCCAGCACTTTGGGAGGCTGAGGCAGAAGGATCACTTGAGGCCAGGAGATCAAGACCAGCCTGGGCAACATAGCAAGACCTCATCTCTACATCTTTTAAAAATAATAATAATAAAAAAATACAGGCTCACGAGTGAGAAAGTCCTAGGTTCATACGTCTGGCTGTGACACTTTGCCACTCTGAAGTGATGTCATTCACCATGCCTCCGTTTTCCAAGAAGCTGAGGTGAGCACAGGGCTGCGTGGAGGGGGGACGGGGGTAGGGGGCAGGGTGTCAGGGTGGGAAGCACTGGGCCTGACCACCAGCTCCTGCCCCAGCCCGCAGCTTCTGCTCAAGGGGCGTGTGGGAAGACCCACCCAACACCGCGGCATGGTGCGGGACACATCTGTCCGGCCTGCAGGAGGGCACAGGAAGACTTCCTGAGGAGAAGCCTTGCTTCCCGCCCTGTCTCAATGAACCCACGCAAGTTGCTACACGGAACAGGCTAAGTGCGGGATACCCGGGGCTGCCTTGGTTTCCTCCTCTGGAGAGAGCCTCATCCCCGTGGCTGCCCGGCCAGCAGACAGGCATGGCCGCATCTGCTTGCAACCTTCAGCACTGCTGTGCAGGGGCAGACCGAAGGCCTCGAGGACAGGCTGGGCTCGGTCTGGGTCACTGGTGGGTGGAATACTGCACTGGGCACGGCGCAAACACACGGGGCCTGCTGAACAGAGGGCGCTGGGTCTCAGGGTCCCAAGCCGGGAGCTGGGCCTCAGCACACGCTAAGCGTACACAGCTTCGGGTCCGGCGAGGCCGCGAGTGCATGAGGCCTGTGGAGACTCTGGAGATCTGAGCGGGGGTTCCTGTGGTGCCGAAGCCTGTAGTGTCGCCCTACCCAGCAGCCCCGGACTCTACGGCAGTGTGCCCTGAAGCAGCTGGGCAGCAGTCCCGGCTCTGGGTCCTGACGCTAGCACCCACGCGGTTGCCAGCTCCAGGGAGAGCCTCTCCCAAGTGCTGTGCTCCCCCAGCGCCGAGACACACGGGTCCAGACCCGGAGCGGGATTCCTCAACACTTCCTGAGATGCTGTGAGTTGATGTTACTGTACCTACTTGACAGGTGAGGAAGCTGAGGAGAAGGCTCCGGGCAAAGCTGCAGTTCTGGGAACGCCAGCTCTATTCAACTTAATCTCGTCCCACAAGCTATTAAGTGGGAGAGCTTGTCGAAGACAGTCCCTGTTCTTAAACAAAAGAGCAAAAGAGAGGACTGCAGTGAAGCCGGGAACCTCTTACCAACACATGAAAATCCTAAGGCAGCTTCATTTGGAAAACGACACCTGCTCCCAAGGGATTCTTCTAGGAACCGATTCCAGCACCTGTATTTCCAGAGCTCCAGTCCCAGCTGTGTGGCTCTGGCTCAAGCTGTGGGTGGGGCCCTTCCCCTAGGCCAGAGCAAGCTCAGAGCACAGCCCGGCAAGGAACAGGAGAGCCGTCTAGGGCGGAGAGACGAGGCTTCTCAACTCCACCTGCCAGGGGCATTTTTAAACCAGGGCAGCCAGGCTTGGTGGCTCAGCCTGTCATCCCAGCACTTTGGGAGGCCGAGGCGAGTGAATTGCCTGAGCCCGCGGGTTCGAGACCCGCCTGGGAAACTTGGCGAGACCTCATCTCTACAATAAATCAAAAAATCAGCCGGGCGTGGTAGCGCGTGCCTGTAATTCCGGCTACTCGGGAGGCTGAGGTGGAAGGATCGCCGGAGCCCAGCGGGTCGAGGCTGCGGTGGCCGGGAGTGGCCACTGCACTCCAGTCTGGGTGACGGACTGAGACTCCGACTCAAAAAAAAAAAAAAAAAAAAACCACCAAAAAAAAAAACAAAAAAAACAAGGGGAGCCCGGAAATGCTCAGCACCCCAACATGCATCATGGAAACGACACCACTTCTTGCCGTGTCAGAAACCTCTGGGCTCTGAGGGGCGACTTGCTGCTGACGCTCCCGGTCCCTGGGGCCCTGCCCAGCTGCGCTCGGGCTCCACGGCCCCCATTCCCTTACTCCGTCTCCTATGTCTCCGACTGCTTTGCCAGGGCTCCCCCGGACGGACCCTTTCACTGATGAATGGGATGCCTTCCCACGGGCTGACACGAGGCTGCGTCAGGCGCCGGCATCGCAGGGGCAGGCCAAGCTGCACTCTGGCCTCATGGAGCCGGGGGCAGGCTGCGGTCCCGTCTCGCCAGTGACACCTGCGTCTGGGGTGACGGGTGAGTGGCTGACTCCTGCAGACCTATGGACTGCCAGGCCTTCAAGGGCTTCACGCACCTCTTGTTTACATTTCAAGTATGCCAACGAGGCAAACGCAACTATCACCACCAACTTACGGATCCCACCGCTTCACGCCCTCTATGACCAACCTTCAAACGGCCTTCCCGTCCTTCCTGCCCATGGCACCTTCTGTTCCCCCTCTGACACGCAGGGACACCTAGAGCATCCACTCCTCGCCAAGCGGAGCAGGTGCCGAACACAGGGCAGCTCCTGGCTAGCAGGCTCCTGTCACCCATCTCTGAAACCCTCCTCCCTGTTCAAGGTCCAGCAGAAACATCAGCTCCAGGACTTCTTCCTCTGGGCCGTAACTGTGCCTACGATTAAGCTGTGAGAATGACAGAAAACCACCTTTTCTAGACGACAAATGTTACTTGAGCACTTTCAAACAGGTACAACTCAAAAAAAGGCAAAGTAGCAGATCATTCAGAAAGTCCCTCTGACGGCGACGCCTGTTCCGGGAGCCGAGTCCCGCCTGGGACGTGCGAGAAATGCGCTCCTGATAGATCAGTCCTGCCCTGTCCAGCTTCGACTCTAGGGGATGTCACACACTTCACTTCGAGGAAGAAGAGCTGTGGGCTGCAGCTAGCCAGGAATGCCTGTTCTGAGCAGCTTTGCTAACAGTGCTTTGCCTTCCCAAGAACGGACAAGGGAAACAGGCAGTAGAAACAGAAGGCTTGAAGTCCAGAAACCGACAGGTTCACTAGAGAAACGGGACATTTCAACTGCAAGTCAGAAACTCAAAGCCGATAAACACGTCCAAAGGATAGCCTACATTTTGCAACCACTAGGTTGCAAAACCATTTTTCTTCCAGGATAAATAGGGTGAACGACTTGACAGAATGACCATCGAGATAGCCACAGTCTCAAGCGGCCTATCTCTAGGCCCACGCCCAGGAAGGTGTGGCGGGGAATTCCAACTCAAACGGAGAAGCAGGCTGCACATCAAGGAGCTGTTATCAGAGGTCTGCTGAGAGCCGGCCACACCTGCAACTCCATTCCCGCAGCACAGCTGTGATCAGACAGAGCACAAGAAATGCCATACTGAGGCAGCGTCAGGCGGGCTGGCTCAGGATTCAGGATTCTGTGATTGCAGAGATGGAGCCAGGGTCCCCTGTGGTCACGGGGGTGGGGGGCGGCGGCAGACATACTGATCGGCTGTCTGTGAATTTACTGAAACCCTTTGGGAAGCTGAGTAATTAACTGTGTGAAAGGCCTTCCCCATCCTTCGTGACTGGCAGTTACGCGTGTAGACATAAAGGGGGACCTCTGAGTGCCACAGCTCACCTTTGTTTTCTTTGGGCTATTTTTCAGTAGCATACACTCAGACAGACCCTGCTGTCCAGCGATGACTGTAACCCCATTCTCCTTCCGAAGTCTGCAGGTGTGGATGGAGCTCGGCCAGCCCTTCCCCGTCAGACTCCCGACTTCTCCCTCGGGTTCTGTGCTTTCAGAAAGCCAGCTCCGGGGTCCACAGTACTCAGAGGAGATGCCACATGCTCCTCCAGCGGGAAGCCTGCCTCTGCCCACACCCGCTAGCAAGGGCCCCACCTGCACCCGGCCACTCACCAAGCCTTTTTCTTCCGCTTGTGCCGGGCCTGGATCATGCGCAGAATGGCCTCCTCCTCGTACGTGTGGCCGCACACTTTATTCCTCACCGGCTTCTTCATTTCCAGCTGTAATCAGGGAGACGCAGGCTTTGAGGAAGGGAATAAGCCGCTTCCAGGGCCGTTTTCTCCAGGCCCCGGGCTTTCTCTGATTTACTTCCCCTCTTGTGGCTTTAGACGAGGAAATGCAGGACACCAGGGACACTGCGTCTCTTGGCCCACGGGCCGCGACCTCACCCCACGTCCCCATGGGCATGACTGACTGACAGCTCTTCTAGCCCAGGATCCCGGGTCCACGCTCCAAGCCCCATCGCTCCTCCCTCCTCCTCCCCTGACTCCCGAAGGCAGGTGGGAGCCTCTCTGCCCCTAGGAAGCTCCGGTGTGATGAGGGGAAGCGGGAGGCACCTGGGTGATGGGACAGATGAAGTTCATCTGGCTTTGGGTCACGATCATGTCTTCATCCACTCCGGGCACATCAGCCTCTCTGTCAGCTGGAAGACCACCTGAAAGCAAAGTGGGGGTATGAGCCGCCCAGGTCCACCAGCACTCCAGGACAGAAGCAAAGGGAGGGGAGGCAGGAGAGAGGCTCTGCAGGGTCTGCGTCAGCCCCTGAGCTTGGCACCGGGTGCACACGAACTCTGCGGCTCTTAAGAGAACGCTGCAGGGTCCCTGTTTCTGCCCATTTTGGATAAGGAACCTGAGGCAGAGTGAAGCCACACACACACACACACACACACACACACACACACACATACACACAAAACAATAACAAAATGACAGAATTAACTGGCGGGGTGTGGTGCTCCTTCTGGCCAGTGGCCCAGGGTGTGGCCCGAGTTGGGAACAGACCTGGTTTTTCCTCACCCAGCTGCGAGATGCTGGCCTAGCAAGGTGACCCTCTCAAAAGCCTCCGCTTCATATCTTTGTGGTAAAGATGAAAAGAGCTAAAGGGTGTGGTGTGCTTCACACAGCTCATGACATTAAGACTGAGGAATTTAGGGAATGCATTTATTAATTCATTTAAACATAATAATCCCATTAATGTTAACATAAACCACATTTTAAAAATTAAAGTATCCTTTCCAGCTGCTTTGGGGGCAAAGAAAAAAATTAAAAGTAATTCTATTTTCCAGAGCCCAAAACAAAACAAAACAAAAACAGTAGGAAGAGTAACACTGTTTTACATTTTGTAGACATCTTTAACGTTGGCCTCATAGCAGATGGATGGATCTTGATATCTGTGAAGGCTTCAATCTGTCACAGTATCACCTGTCATGTGGCCTCCGGGGAAATTCGCTCACGAAAAGAATGAGAATGAAAAGGCACAGGAGACTGTTCTGACGAGAACAGTTTTTACCTTGCGGACACCCTGAAAGCTCTGGAGAAGCCAGAGTTTCCACCCACACTGAGAACTGCTGAGAGACAGAGGCAGGGCTGCTCTGAACACAGCCCCGTCTACTTGAGAAACCTGTGTTCCTCTCATTAAACCCCACCTGCCCCTGGCTGAGGAAAACAGATGACAGCGTCTGAACGGGATGCTGGTGGGTCCCCCATGAAGGCCTCTCTCTGGAGAAGGAACACTTGTCGCTCTAAACGGAAGCCCCAATCCCAGCTTCTTACACACAGTGTTGGCAGGGCAGTCCTTCCGCCCTCCGCCCCTTCCCTTCTTTAGTTTTGGCAAACTAATTCAGACAGAATCGTGCTTCCGATGTGGGAGAGGAACCCTCGTCTGGCCCAGACGGTTTTGTGTGTCTTTTAGTTCCGCAGAACTGATGGCCGGGGCCTCGTCTAGGCCAGATGAAGTGTCCGTTAGGTTTCTGACGTTTTAGGATTAGGGGATCTTGGCATATACATAACGAGATATCTTGGGGGTGGGATCCAAGTCTAGACATGAATTAATCTATGTTTCACATATGCTTATACACATGGCCTGAGGGTAATTTCATACGGTGATTTTACTACTTTTGTGCACGTATCACAGGAGGTCGGGAGTACAGTTTACTGCCTGTGGTCTCATATCAGACTCAAGAAGTTCTGGCTTCTGAGGCCTTTTGGGTTTCAGAGTTTCGGATCAGGGATGCTCAACCTGCACTGGTGGCAGAAAAAGGGCCACAGGACTCCTGTCCAAAACCACCCGGCAGTATCACGGCTGGAACCCAGGGATTCTGACTCCAGCTACTTTGTTTCAGGGGTTTCTACCTTCTTCCAGTAGACTACTTGGGCTGTTTGTATGCCAGTATGCTGCCCCCTGAACCAGCTGTCCTCCTTTGAGGAAGGCAAGACTGTTGACCTCAGGGCTTGGGACTGGCCCGTCAGAGCATTTTCAGCCACTGGGCTCTACAGCCCAGTGCCTTGGGCCCTCAGCATTTCAGGGACCCACAAAAACATTCAAGACCTTGCAAACCATTTATGGGCTTCAAAACACGACAACTACACATTGAAAGTACTAAATATCAAAGGTCCAAACAAATGCCAAGTTAAATTAACTTCATTAATTGCTGATTTGGTAGCAAAAAATATTTCATTTGAAAGCAATGTGTAGACTGGGTTCACTTCTAACTAATTTCCAATAAAAATCCCCAAGCATGCTGAGATAATCGCTGAGGAACTAATAGCCAATTATAAACCAAGTCAGTTACTTGTCATGGACTTATTTACAAAGCAAAACCGTAACATTATTTTCCAAGAGTTCTGTCAGTAATGAAAAGATACATAACATGGATGGTGCCGTGGGATGGCATGCTGGATGTCCCGAAGGGTGGGGTCTCGGTCATCACGCAGCTCGCCCTTGGCCTTCTCAGCCCAGGAGTCACAGTCCTCAATGAGTCCCTCATGAGCCACTGTCTCCGAACCCTGCCTTGCCAGCAGGGCAGGGGGCGAGGGGCGGGGGAGGGCCCAGGAGAGGCCCTGGCCACTGCCTCCATGTGTGCTTTCCAAAGCCCCCTCCTGGGTGACTGCCTCCCACTTCGGACTGTGTATCTGACCACCAAAATCAAGTAGCTCTGACAGTTTCTCACAGTTTATTCTGACCCGAGGGCAGAACAAACCATCGGGTCAGAATAAACCTGTAGACATGAGACTGTGGAATTCACCAGAAAACTGTCAGTGACATCAGACGTCAGCCTGTGTGGAAGACTGAGGGCCTGCCTGCTGTTTTCTGTTTCTGCATCTCAAGAGGTAGAGGAAGTAGGAAAGCACAGCTCAGAGGCAATGCCACCCGCCAGGGAAGGCGAGTGGGGGACTGTGGGATGGCGGGTGGCCGCCAGCATCTGCGGTCACGGAAGAAGGTAGCAAGAGTGAGACCGAGAAGCACGCCCGGGTGAGTAAGCGCCGTGGCCAGAGGCTGACCGGAGAGAGAGTCTCAGGTCTCCAGCGACACAGCGTTTCCTCACCCAGGATCTGTATTTATAGAAGCTGACATGAGTGCTGGGATTCTCCAGTGTGCTCATAAAGGTCACACCAGGCAGTAAAATGCCACTCACACGGACTCAGTTGACCCAGAGGCAAGACTTTCAATAAGCTTGGGAAGAGGAAGAACAGAGAGCGAACACAGATCATCTCCTGGAATCACAGAGGTTTTAAAATGGAGGTTATCCACCTCAAGTATCCCATCACCCGAGAAAACTGAGATCCAAAGAAATGGCTTCGTCTAATATCCTGCAAGAATTTAGAAAGTCTGTGTTGTTCTAAGTCTTGGACTGTTCATTTGAATACTAAAATCAGCATATGGTTTTGGGGGGCTCCTCCTGCTCCCAAATTATTATTCCATTAACACGAACAAGACTTCGTTTACTGAATGTTACATAGCAGCCACTGTGCTAAGCATTTCATATGTATTATTTCATTTAATCTTCACAAGACACCCACAGAGAATGATTATACTGTTAGTCCTACTGTATAGATAAGAAAACCTGAGCCGGGTGTGGTGGCTCATGCCTTTCATCCCAGTCCTTTGGGAGGCCAAGCCAAGAGGACTGCTTGAGCCCAGGGGTTTGAGACCGGCCTGGGTCACTTGGAGAGACCTCATCTCTACAATAAATTAAAAAATAAGCTGGGTATGGTGGCACATGCCTGTGGTTCCAGCTACCTGGAAGGCTGAGGTGGAAGGATCGCCTGAGCCCAGCAGGCTGAGGCTGCGGTGGCCATAAGTGTGCCACTGCATTCCATACTGGGTGACAGGGTGAGATTCCAACTAAAAACAAACAAACAAACAAAAAAAACCAAACAAACAAACAAAAAAAACTTGGCCAGGCATGGTGGCTCATCCCTGTAATCTCAGCACTTTGGGAGGCCAAGGCAGAAGGACTGCTTGAGCCCAGGAATTTGTGGCCAGCCTGGGCAACATAGCAAGACCTCATCTCTATAAAGAAAAAGAAAACCTGAGCCTCCAACGTTATAAAGGCAAATGTAGAAAATATCCACCTTATAAAGAAACAATTGGATTAAACCAGTTTATCAAGGAGATCACAAAATCTTTTCTGATTATACATAAAAAAATCCAGCAAGCAAGCCATATTCTTTTCCAGCTGCATTCACAAGGTGTGTTGCTAGAAGCACAAGCCTGCTGTCAACTCTGCCCAATGGGCAGGGCTCAGACCCACACTTCACACCCAGATCCAGATGAGGGGGAGGAGGGGAAGAGGAGGGAGGAGAAAAAGAAGCGGGGGGAGGGGCCTGGACCAGAACTGGCACTTACAGCCCCACACAGGACGCAGCAGGGCACCGAGAGAGGTAGCTCCAACGTGTTTTTTCTTTCTTTCTTGAGGTCATAAAATGAACGCCCAAGGGAAAGAGAAGCCACGGAAATGCCTGAAGTGGCATTTCCAAAGGTCTGGAGGATGTCCCAGTGCTGTCAACTTGGGGGGTGCAAGGCATGACTGGAGCCCAGGCCATGGCTCCTGGCTGGCCAGGGGAGGCTAGTGAGGAGCCAGGCTCTGCCTTGGGCCCTTCTCAGCTGTTACCACCCCCGCCCCTCCCCCGCAGCTATTCAAAGCTGAGCCCACCCTCCTGGCGGTCACCGCCCCCCTTCCCTCCCTGCTCAATGCTGAGCTGGGACCATCCTTGGCGATTCCCCCTCCTTCCTCCCTCCTGTCCAACCCACGGACGGGTTCTGTCGACTCTGGTTCTCAACCACACTCCAGTCCAGCGCCTTCTCTCGCTCCTTCCTACACACCTTTGTCCAAATCACAATCGCCTCTGCCTAGCCCTCTGCAGGTGCCTGGATGCTTGGACGAGGGCTGCACCCCCACGCCCGCCTCCTGCAGTGGCTACAGGGCCCCACGCGGCAGCACCCCTGACAGCCTCTCCAAATGGTGTCCCCGTCACCTGCTGTGCTCAAGACACACTGGCCTTTTCTCTGTTTCTGGAACGTGCCAAGCTCCTCCTGTCTTTGGGCCTTTTCACTAACCTGCCTGGAATGTTCTTCCTCCTGCTCTCGCCTGTCCAACTCCTTTCTGTCACTTTAAAATGCCAGTTTAAATGTCATCTCCTTGGAGAGGCCCTCTCTGATGTCCCGGCTAACGAAGCCGTGCACTCCCTCCCCTGGCTTTGCCGAGGCTCTGCACACTGCACGTCGAGCCCTCTGCTCCCGTCTGTCCATCTTCCTCCCCGTTCTCTCCAGGAAAGCGAGGCCTTTGCTGTCTGCTCACTGACGTTTCCTAGAGCCTAAACAGTCCTTGGCACATCGTGGTAGGTGCGCAGTAAGCTCTGCCAAGCAGGGTGCTTCACCCAGCAAGGCAGGAGTGGGCACACTTCTCCCAAGATGCCACTCAGCACGTTTAGCAGACGTGGCAACACAAACACATACACGCCTCCTGCGACGATGACTTTCTGGGTCTTCGTGAAATAACAGAGAACTTTACTCAAGCTGGGGTGCAGCCCTGGTCCCTGAATTACATGTCGGAGGCAGGAAGCAGATGCAAGCTGTGCAATTACAGCAGGCCGCGTGGTAATTACAAGGAGAATCCAGACGCGGTCTTGTGGTCAGAGGAGACATTTGGTCCTGGCCACACACAGCCCGGCATTAGTCACTCGCCTGTCTTCAGCCATCCCCAGTTTGGCCACCAGTTAGAGCGTCTCTTGCCAGCTGGGAATAAAAGTTGGCTACTCTGTGCCTTTTAAATTAAGCCAGACAGTTTTCTAAAAGCCCTTTTTTCTTGAAAGCCGCAGCGCACGAAGAACATACTTTACAGAAATTCACTGCCTGCTCGAAATGCTCACTAGACTGCCTGGATTCTTTCGCTATTCCAAGGACAGTACATTTGCAGCGGCTGAGCTCGGTGCATGGAAGGTTCTGGGGCCTCCCTAGCATGCAAAAGCACATGGATTCCAAGTCTGAGACCCCACTGCTGCTGTGTGTGCGTACAGGTCCGTGCCAGCTCTGGCCCGTTTCTCCCGCTCAGCAGCCTGTAGCCGGGCAGAGGCAGACACCGCTCAGACTCTCGGTGAGGAAGCACACCCGTAGCAGGCTCAGTCCCCCTGGCCTGTGTCTGTGCATGTATACTGCTTTGTGGTCCACTCTATGGTACTGCTGGGTGTCCAGCCTCGCACCTCAGTTTCTTCCTGGGACCAGCGGCCTGCTCCGAGTGCCAGCTGTTTGGCTGTGCTGAGCTGCCGCTTCCCATGCCAAGGGAACTGAATCCTAGTTTCCAATACTCTCTGCACGGGTGAGGCCTCTGCTGTGTGTGAACAGCTTCTGCAGAACCGAGACGCAGATCATGTTCGGATGGGCTGTACAATCCGAAATTTTCTAAATGGCACAGCCTCCAGGATAGCCAAATTCAGTAAACAAAAATTTCAACAAAAATATGTGGTGTGGCTGGGCTTGGTGGCTCAGTCTGTAATCCCAGCACTTTGGGAGGCCAAGGCGAATGGATTGCCTGAGCACACGGGTTCAAGACCAGCCCAGGCAACTCGGTGAGACCCTGCCTCCACAATAAAATAAAAAATAAATTTAAAAAAATTAGCCAGGCGTGATAGTGTGCATCTGTAGTTCTGGCTATTTGGAAGGCTGAGGTGGAAGGATTGCCGGAGCCCAGCAAGTCGACCCTGGGGTGGCTGTGAGTGTGCCACTGCACTCCAGCCTGGGTGACAGAGTGCGACTCCAGTTAAAAAAAAAATTTGGTGAATAGAAATACTGAGTTAATACAATACAACCAGAACAATGTCTAGGGCATAACGAGGAGCCAGTAAGTTAGCGCCTTTGTGTATGTATTTTTTACAACCAATGTCAAATACATCTGCAGCTGCAAATCGTCACCGCCCTTCTTACTATGTGCTGAACCACAACCATGTGTCAGGCATCACACTCAGGGGTGACAAAAACAGTCCCACCCCCAGGGTGCGCGGTCACACACACAGCCACACAGGCAGGGTGGCCTCTCCCAGGGCCTGACGTCTCATCAGGTCACTGCACGGGATCTCTCGACCTACATTTTCTGAAACGAGTCTGCCGCCCCCTTAAAGCAAGCATTTAGTTCATCGCCACCCAAGGCCAACTTTCTGAACCATGTTCTTCCTTTTCTTCTCTTAGCTGTACTCCATCTTCATCTCAGAGTGTACATATCACTTGGAGAAGATATCCCTAGGAAGCCAGCCCTTCCAGCTCAATCCTACTCAACCCAACCCAGCTCAATCCCCACGGTCTTCCTTTGAAATCCCATAATACCTTCATGCTTCTTCCTTCTCACATTATTTTATGTTCACAGAACTTCCTTTTCCAGATACACTGACAACTCCCCGAGGACAGGCACTGTGTGCTGACGTGAAGCCAAGCCAACTAGACTTGTATTTACCGAACCTTGCTATGTGCCAAGCTCCACACCGAATTCTGGGTGTGGACACAAAAGAACTAAAAGCGGGTCTGGTAGGAGATGCAGGCGCGACCACTCACATCCTGTGTGATGAGTGACATGTGTGTGTTTTGTGCAATGCACGAAAGCACCTCTAGAGAAGACAAAGACTAAGGCAGGGAGTTGGTAAGAAGACGGAAGGGCACTCGGGCCAAGGGGTCTTCGTGTGCAGGGGTGGGCTCTGCAGGCAGCCCACCTGGGTCTGTGCGGGTCTACACATCCCCAGCGGGGTGCCTGTGGCGAGTCCCTCTGCCTCTCTCGCCTCCGTCTTCTCAGCTGTGACACGCAACTCATCATGGGGCTCCTCTCAAAGTGCGCTCAAGGATTCACTGGGCGTGTGTGCAAAAAGTCCTCAGCATGGTGTGCGGCAAGCAGCCAGTCGTCGTTGGCTGACCGAGCACGCCCGGCGCTTCCACTTCTCCGATCGACACACGCCTTGGAAGAGCTCGACAGCACGCGAGCCAAGAGCTTCCTGCGAAGAGCCGACGGGCTAGCGAGAGACCCCCTCACGTGCTCATGTGCCGGCCCTTGCCCACGGCTGTTTTAGACGTGCCCCTGGTCCTCAGCTCACATCGTATGTTAATCTGCCTCCACCTGTTACTGTTAAACTTTTAGGGTTTTAAAATAATCCAACCCCAGCACACTCAACTGGTGGGACAAAAATCACTCAGTTGAGACTTGGCCCTATTATGTCCATTGCAAGCCAACAAATGCTAAAAATATCCCGCACTCAGAGCTTGCATTTAATACCTCTCGGAGGAGAGGTGTATCTTTCTTTCTCTCTATCCTCCTTTTTCTTCCTTTCGAGACAGGGTCTTGCTCTGTTGTCCATGTTGGAATGCAATGGATATAATAGGGCCAAATCTCAACTGAGTGATTTTTGTCCCACCAGTTGA
>CAUYQG010284184.1:0-20248 GCA_963574415.1 Tarsius wallacei | reverse complement strand
TAAGGGGAGCATGCATGTGAGCGTTCCAGGCTATAACTATAATTACCAATATGTTTTTAATAAGAAATGTGGGGGAGGGGAGGTGGGATTGGCAGTTGAGGGAAACTGCCAAGGGAGGGAGGGGCACACCTCATCAACAAGAATACCTGCATAATGAACATTTGTATACTTAACCTTGAATTGTATCCCATGTCTTTAAAATAAAAATAAAATTAAAAAATTTTAAAGTGTCACTCCAAAGATGCTAAAAACCACTAGCCCAGAAGGTCTAAGTTTATTTTTGTTCTGAATATGATGATTTTTACTTTCTTTTGATAATGAAATTGGTATAGTTGTAAAATTTTCAAACAATACAGAAATGTATTCAATCATTCATTTAATAAGTCTTTATTGAGCGCCTATGCAAGGCACTAAGAATACAATAGTAGGAAAAACAAACTGGGTCTTTGCATTCCTGAAGTTCATGGAGTAGTAAGGTATATACATTAATCAGATAATCATATTAGTATACGAATAATTATAATCTCACATAAGTACAAAGAAGGAGTGGAACATAAGTATATATATGAGTATAGAGCAGAAGATCAAACACATTATGAGAGGATAGAGAGCTCAGGGAAAACTTTCCCAAGGAAGTAAAATTTAAGCTGAAATAAGAAAAGTACAGCTAAGTAGGCAAAGAGGATAATATAAATGTCTTGTAATCACACACCATACAGAATGCCATAACTAATACACTGTTATGCTTTCTTCCAGCTGTCTTACTATACATATACAAATATGTATAAGCATATATATATATATACCTGGGTGCAACTGGAATAAACCTCAGTCCACAAACTCAAGTGTACAAGATATCCAACTTTTATTTTCCACAGCAATACTTACAATTTCCATTTTGTCTTCCCACTTCATCTGAGTGGTTGAAATGGAAGCAATTTAAGATCTATCTACTGTGGTTTCCATAGGGTATCTTAGTTCAAGGATGCTTACAGAGTGCCTTAGAGTTGTTGGAAGAAAGAGGCTTGTGTTCTACTAGGTTCTAGCATCATTCTGCTGCATAATTCACCATTCTCATTTTTTCTCATGGCTCTTTCAGATATGCTGGTTTTCTATTTTGCTTGTGTCATCCTTGAATAATCAAGACTTCCTATGCTGCTTCTCTGACTTTGCTATACTGGGATACAGAAAACTTGATAGCACCATATACTATCTGTCTGGAAGCAATATAAAGCAATCATCTCTCAGGTATCTCTTAACAAGCATAACATGTCACCTACACATTCCAACACAACAAACCTATCTAAAGAAATTCCAATCAATAGACTTCACTTGGAAAGCTTTCCCCTTCCCACTTGAAACTCACAGAAATGATAGAATGCTCACCTCCTTTAAAAACTGTTATATAGTCAAACTCATGAACACAAATGAAAATCTCTAAGACACAAAGAAGGAGCTAGCAACAATGAGTGGAAAAGAAGATAAACAGATGAATACTGGCTTTAAGGGCTGGGGACTAGGGTTTAATCTCACATGCGGACAGGAAACAATGGCTCCAGGCAATGGAAGATGGGAAGCTCCTATCTAAATCTAGACCCCGCAGAAGCACAACCAGCATATGAAATGATGACTAGAGAACTTTTTCCCACAGCAAAGATACATGACAAGAAAGTTCATCTTTTATGTGAGTTCATGGGTGGATACAGAACCCCCTGGAAACAATCAGAATCCAGGCCAGTTCCACTCATAGGTATGGGGTTGAATTAATAGTTCCTGCATGTTAGAGAACACAAAGGACATAAACTAAATAAAAATTAATCTGGAACTGCTGAATCTGTATGGCCCTAGCAGATTAGGACATTCAAATATATTATCTCAAGAAATTACCCAAAATGCAGCATACAAAGATAAAACAATGCAAAACACAAATGGGAAGTTAGAAGACCATATCAGAAAAAAAAGAAAAGTTTCAAAATATACCTAGATTTAACTCCATGATGAGAACTTAGAAATAATGAGAAATGAGGCAATATTTGAAGAGATTGTGATACAGAATTTTCACAATTATGTAAGACATGAATCTTTGAATAGAATAAAAAAAATAAAGCCATAGCTAGATACATTTTAGTGTACAGCATCAATGATACCTAGCATGATATTTTCATGTGTTTGTGCTTTGGGAAATCACAAAGCCTTCCCATAAACCTTTCCTAAAGCAAGAAATGTGGGAAATGAAAAAGTAAGAAATATTGTGAGAGGGAAAAAAAGAACATAAGTTTATATCTAAAACATAATATTCTGTCATATGTGTGCACATGCAAATATGTGTATATATTTTTAATCTCTAATGCAATCTTAAATCTCAATTTGAAGAAGAAATAAACAGGTCTGGCAGAATAAGGCCAGCAGGCTTACATATGAAAAAAAAATGAAGATATAAAAACCCATCTTCAAGGAAAGGAGGAAATAGCACTCTCTTTTCAGGGTTCTAGTTAGGGAGTACAAGACAATGTTTAATAGTCTTCTGTATCTGCCATCCCAACCCTTAGTAAATCATTGCATGTCTTCTTCTTTCTCACTATTCAGAGGTTTCCCTTGCAGACATAAACAAAATAAGCATATTAGGAAATGATGTCAGCTGTTAATCAAGCCACAGTCTCTATCCAGCTTATTTGCTTGTACCCTGCTGTCTCCTAGACACTAAATTCTGAGCCTAGTTACTTCAGACTACAACTAAGGTGATCAACATACAATAATGGTAGCTGGAGCACTATGCTAATGTGAAACATCGGAGCCTTGGAAGGGATGGTGAAGACAGATAGGAAAAATAGATAAATTATAGATAACAATCTAAAGATGCTTTCTAAAAATCTTTTATCGACCACTTAGGTAAGCCTCTGCAGGTATATCTAAGAAACAGTATAGGAAGTAAAATGTTGATATAGTGAAGAAACAACAAAATCACAAAGTTAACTTCAATCAAATCCCAGTTCTGCCTATTTTCCAGAAGACCTTTCTTAATGTGTTCCATTCTCCCGGTTTCTCCAGTCGCTTCCATATGTGACTATTCATATCCATTATCTGTTCATTTCAAAATGTATATTATCTACAGATGAAATAGAACTATTGAAAGAGTCAAATATCATCTTCAGCAAAAAAGGTATAACCGCAATAAAAGGCTTACAATTAAGACAGGAAAAATAGTTTCTGTGATTGAAAAACATGATTTTCAAATTTTAAAACTCAGATTAAATAAAAGAAGGAGTGTTACTGTTGAAAATTAAGTAAGTGGCCAAGAAATCAAGTGAAAATTTGAACAATAAATGAAAATAATGAAGGAAAGGAAAGATCTTGGAGGACAGCTCTAAAAGACCCTACATATTATGAATTTCTAGAGTGTGAAAAAGATGTAGAAGTAACAGGTTAAAAAAAAATCTCTAATCTGAATAAAGTTTTGTGACTGAAGAGTAAAAGGGTATTCCAAGTTCCAGATAGAATCTATTTTTTTGGCTTTGTTGTTTTTTGAGACAGGGTCTCACTCTGTTGCCCAGGCTAGAGTGAAGTGGCATGATCACGGCTCACCACAGTCTTGAACTCCGGGGCTCAAGTGATTCTCCTGACTCAGCTTCCTGAGTAGTAGCTAGGCTACAGGCACACAACACCACGCCAGGCTAATTTTTTAATGTTTTTTTTTAGAGATGGGGTCTCTTTATATTGCCCAGGCTGGTCTTGAACTCCTGGCCTCAAACAATACTAATGCCTCAGCCTACCAAAGTGTTTGTGTTACAGGTGTGAGCCACCACACCTGGACAGAATTAATTTTTAGAAGTTCAAATGCCTAGAAGCATCCTAAAATCATAAATTCCAATGAAAAAAGAATGTTATAAAAAGAAAAAGTTACATAAACAGAAAAATGTCAGACAGGTAGATTATTTCTACTTGCCATCCAGGAGGTAAGGAGACAATGGAATAACATCTATACACTACTAAAGAAAAAAAGTAGTAACAAATTGTATGCCTGGCCAAGATACTCTTCACAAGTCAAGACAAACTAAGATATATTCAAACATACAAAGATTTAAAGAAAATAACAATCCATGTCTAAATTATCACAAGTAACATTTATTGAGCACTTAATACTTGCCAAACTGCACTAAGAACTTGTTTAATTACCTCAACAACCCTATGAGATTAATACTACTCTTAGCCTCATTTTCATGTGTAGAAATTGAGGTACACAGTGGTTAATAATTCACCCAAGAAAATACAGCTTTTAAATAAATAGCTTTTAACTCAGCTACTATCATTCTGAGACCACAAATTTAACCACTATGTACTAAATGCTACATGGACTTTGTATAAATGCTTCTAAAGGTTTCCTATCATTGTAGACAGGGAGCAGTGGAAAAAATAGGGTCCTTCGATGAGAGGTGTAATTCTTTCATTTGGTTTCAACAGTAGAATAAATAATATTTGAGTGTCAGTACCCATGGAATGAAATGTGCAGAAAAGCATAGTAGGTTTTCCAAATTAACAACATAAGAATGTATAAGAATAGAAATTTGAATAAACTAAGAAAAAATAAGAAAAGGGAAGAAGAAGTTCAACAAAATAAAATTAATAATTGAAAATGGAAACATAAAACAAACATAAAGAATAAAATTAAGAGTATTAACCGTCGCACTAAACGTGAAAGGGCACAGACCATGATATGAGTTAAAAATAAAATCCAACTGCTATTTACAAGAAACACATGTACAAGACAACAACAAAGAAAAGTTGAAACAAATCAGTGGGCAAGGAGATATTAAGAATATGCAAGCAGCCGGGCTTGGTGGCTCAGCCTGTAATCCCAGCACTTTGGGAGGCCGAGGCGAGTGGATTGCTTGAGCCCATGGGTTCGAGACCCGCCTGGGCAACTTGGCGAGACCTCGTCTCTACAATAAATAAAAAATTAGCCAGGCGTGGTAGCGTGTGCCTGTTCCAGCTACTTGGAAGGATGAGGGGAAGGATCGCCGGAGCCCAGCAAGTTGAGGCTGCAGTGGCCGGGAGCGTGCCGCTGCACTCGTCTGGGCAACAGAGTGAGACTCCAACTCAAAAAAAAAAAAAAAAAAGGATATGCAAGCAAAAAGAAAATAAAATTGAAACTATTTATATAAGCCAAAGTGGAATGTCAAGCTAACCAAGACAAAAGGGGCTCTAAAGACACCATTTAAGTCACTGTTTTTATGAATGGGAAAAAACGCAACTTAAAAGAACCTATAACACTTATAATTTTGTATGCACCAAACAACATTGCAACTAAATTGATAAAACGAAAACTATTAAAATTACAAGAACTTTAATACACTTCCATCAAAATTTAACTAATCCAGTAAACAAAAATATAAAGACATGGGGGTTCTGGATGATCAACCAACAATTTTAACTCAGTAAGTAGATATTTGCATCATATAAGGAGAGAATATACTTCTTTTTTTTAGGTCTATGAAACTTTAAAAAAATTGATATCCTTTACAACATAAAAATACATTAATAGATTCTAAAACAGAGGACTATATAGGCATATCCTCTTACCAAAATAAAATTAGAAATAAATAATAAAAGATAACCAAAAAATGTAACTGCCTGATAATATAGCAAAGTTCTTCAAAATAACCCCTGGGTCAAAAATAAAATTGCAAGCTATATGAAAAGCAAAGGAAGGGAGAATATCTTATATCAAAACTTATGGTGCATGACTAAAGTCATACTTAGAGAAAAATACATAGTCTTAATTACCATTATTATTCTGTAAGACAATGCATAAAGGAAATAAGCACTCTTCTTGAAGAAATTAAAAAGCACAACAGAACTAATCCAAAGACAGTAGAAGAAATTAGTAACGCTAAAGTTAAAGATAATGAAAGACAACTGTAGAAGTGATAAATAAAAAGCTGGTTCTTTGCAATGACCAATAAAACAAATAGACTCTTCATGAGTATGGCTAAGTAAAAACAGAGGGAAAGCAAAAGCATATAAATTATGAATAACAAAGGTTGAATCACAACAATAGATGTGATCAAAATAATTATAAATTTTTTGAAAATTATAAACTTATACACAGATCTATGACATCAAATTTGAAAATCTAAAGATAACGTATAATTTCCTAATAGAACAGAACTTACAAATATTAACCCAAGAAATAGAAAATCTGACTAGATCAATGACAATAGAGAAGATTGGAATGTGTTTATAGATATACCATTAAAAAAGAAAACAGGAACAATCAGTTTTGCAGTTCTGTTCTATCTAACATTTTTAAAAAAGATTAATACCAATGTTATTTAAACTCCACTAGAAAACCAGGGGAAAAAGTGGAGAGTTCACTAATGAATGTTATAAAGCTAGCAAACCTTAGCCTAAAGCCTGTTAAATATAGCACACAAAAAAGACAACTATAAGCAAATATCAATAAGTATAAAAGTCAAAATAAAATATTAACTAACTATAAAGCATATTAACAAATAGAATCCAGAAGTATAGCAAACAAACTATACTGTGACCTGCTGTAAATTGATCCACAAAGACAAAAATAGTCAAACACCAGGAATCACCTTTCAAAAAAATATTCTATGCATGTCCTCATTATCAGACAGATAGTTTCTCCACCCCCCCACCACCAGGGATTTTATAAATATAATTAATTACATAAAAAATTAAAGGAGAAAAAATACATGATTCTTTCAATAGATGTTGAAAAGCCACGAGGACAAAAATCAGCAACTCATCCTAACAAGTACTAATAGGAATACATGATAGAAAGGAACAGTGCACATATTAAAAGGACTTTTCATCAACAGCAATCCTCTAGCCATGAGATGCCGAAGTAATTTCCACTAAAACCAGAAACAAGTCAGTGTTGCCCACACTGTCCACTTTTATTCAACATTATTTTTTTAGATTATAACTACTGCACAATAAGAAAATAATTAACATAAAATCAGAGAAAGATAAAATAATTTCTATTTACAATTAATATGATTGTATTCTTCTAAAGTACAAGAGACTATTTAAAAATTAGAAAGTTGATAAATTAGAAAAAGTGGAGAAACATAAAATAAATACCAAAAAAAAATCAGCAGCTGTTCTCTATTCTAGCAAGTTTTTAGGGAGTATTACATTGTAAAGCCCATGTGCTAACATTATTATCTTATTTCTTCTGCTTAAAAGGACATATATCACTGGTGAATGGGTATCATCCACCAATCAAACTAGTCCATAGAATGATTTCATCAATTGCTAGTTCAACCAATTATCTCAGTCTCAATGTCCCTGATATTTCATTTTTTTTCTTAAACTATATCCTCTATTTGATTCCAAGTTTATTTTATAAATTTAAATCTGTATTTAAACCATTTTTGATAAGAATATTACTTTATCTTGTAAGTGTTCTCCAAAATGTCTTAATTCATAGTGTGCAAGCCCTCTAGATCTGACAGTTCGTTCCATGCTTTAAAGAGATCAGTTTCTTATCTTTGATTCCAAGACACACATGACAATATGAAACTATCTTGTTAGAAGACTGGATTAGCCCTCAGACTTTCAAACTCTCAAATATACTGATCAGATCATTCATTTTCATGTATACCAGGACAACATTAAGATTGCTTTCAGTGAAGTGGTATAAATTAACTTAGGTCACCTGTTAGACTATCTTTTGTATACAAACAGTAGCATTTTCATGAGCCACAATGCATTTTGTTTGTCCTGTCTTTATAATAGACCCACACACAACAAATTATGAGTGTCACAACCCGATACTATCAATTCCATCTTTAATAAAACAGATTCTGTGATATAGGACCTCACCAACAGTGCTCAGTACATCATACCGCAAAGATAGCAAACAGAGAAATAATGTTTCCATTTTCAGAGAAGAATAACATTTTGAAAACAACCTATGGCTAATAGTGTATAAAAAGTTCTGTCAAAAAATGGATGAAAGGGTGGCATATTTTATGTTTGGAGCTAGGAAAAAGAAGTAAAATTACATCTTTACATCATACCACACACAAAAGTATATACTAGAAGGATTAAAAAGAAACAGAAGCGCGCGCGCGCACACACACACACACACACACACACACACATACACACACAACTATTTTTAAAAGCTTGAAGACAATATAAAAATTATTTTAAAATCTTGGGATGGAAAAGACCCGTCCAAGCATAATTCAAAATCTAGAAGCCATAAAGGGAAAGGCTGAGGGATGTGACTACGTGAAAATGCAGATCATCTATACAGAAAGACATCATGAACAGTTAAATGAGGTAAGATATGCATGGAAAATTATATATGATGTATTGAAAGTGAAAAAAAGTTACAGAATAGAACAGTATATAGAGTGAGTTCATTTTCTGTTAAAAACATGAGTATTTATAATATCTATCTATGAATATGCATAGAAAACATCAGATTGGTAACAGTAGGTAGTTAAGCTGGACAAGAAGAGGACAATTTTATATTTTACTTTATATATCCGTTTTAATTTTTAATAAGCATGTGTTATTTCTAAGGTTGAAGAAAACACAATAAAAAAGATAAAAATAGAGGTCATTATGAAAAATAATATCTTAGAGTGCTGGTAACTCCCAGATTTATCTCCCAGTGCTAGTCAAATGGCTAGTTCAATGCAAAATTTTGTCCTTCCAATGCAGACGCTCTAATACAGCATTCTTCCCCAGGCACTAATTATTTTTTCTTTTCTAAGTTGAAACATATAAATATATATGGGACCTCTATTAGTCATTTAAAAACTAGTTGAGAAACAATTCCAGGGTCTTATAGCACCATACTATTTCCTCAATTATAACCATAACCACCTAAAAATACGATTATACATGTGTGGCATATATTTATAAACATTCACAAGTTATGGCACTTATAAATGTTTACCATTATACCAGAAGAAAAGAAGCCAGAACTGATTAAATTTTCATAAGTGACAAAGTACAATTTAATAATTTTGATATTTGGCTACAGATTATATAAACCAACTTTAAGAGGTGATGATTGATAATAACAAATAATAGGGATTACAAAGAATCATTCTCCAAGTCAGTTTGAATGGATTGAAGAATTACACATTTTTTAAGTTATGCTTGTTTTATTCAGTCTTATCTATATTCCATTGTTTCTAATACTGAGAAGAGTAGCCATCTGAACTCATTTTAGATGATAGAAGAAAATAAAAATTAAAAGTTTTGTTTTACCCTGAATTGTACCCCACATCTTAAAATTTTTTTAAAAATTTTAAGTTTTGTTTTATGGATTCATTTCACTAGGTCTGGATTTTATAGTTTATTGAAAGAAGACCATAAAATTAGCATGAACATCTTCAAAATTAGAACTCAGTGAACAGAAAAATGAAAATGGAAAAAATAACTAAAGTGTCAACAATTTTGCTCAGGTCTCCAAAACATTTGATAGCCAGGTATCATTTCTCATTAAAAAAAATCCAAAAAAGTAAGAGATTTGTCAACATGTAAAGAAGAATGCATTGCAAATACTACAGTCTTCTCCATCTATGAATATATGTATATATTATATACATATATATCTATTTTAGGAAACATAGGATAAAAACTCCACAACATTGGTCTGAACTATGATTTCTTGAACATGATCCCTAAAGCACAGGCAACAAAAGCAAAAATAGACCTATGGGATTGCATTGAACTAAAAAGCTTCTGCACAGCAAAGGTAACAATTAGCAGGGTGAAGAGACAACCCACAAATTGGGAGGAAAATATTTGTAAATCACATATCTGATAACTGGCTAATATACAAAATATATAAGGAAGTCAAACAACTCAATACTAAGAAAACAAACAGCCCAACTAAAAAATGGGGAAAGGATCTAAAAAGAAATTCTACAAAAAAAAAAAAAAAGACATACAAATGGCCAATAGCTACATGAAAAAAATACTCGATATCTCTAATCACTAGGGAAATGCAAATTAAAATCACACTGAGATATCACATCATACCTGTTAGGGATGGCTATTATCAAAAAGACAAAAGTTAACCTTAGTTAGCAAGGATATGGAGATGAGGAAACCCTTGAACATTGTTAGTGGGAATGTAAATTAGTACACCCATTTTGGAAAACAGTATGGAATTTCCTCAAAAAACTAAAAATATAATTGCCATATGATCCAGCAATCCCACTTGTGGGTATATATCCAAAAAAATTCACATCAGTATATCAAAAAGATATCTGCATTTTCATGTTTATTGCAGCATAATTCACAATAGCTAAGATATAGAATCAACCTAAGTGTCCATCAACGGATGAATGAATAAAGGCATTGTGATATACCAGGAGTGTCAAAAAAAGTATACACATTTTAAAAGTTGTTACCTATGTATTACTTTTAGTTTGCCATAATCAGATGTATCTGGACGCTAATGGTAACCACTTTGTGTACCTCTTATAATTGCAGAAGTCAAATATGACTTGTATTCATATTCATATTCATGTTTTGTTATTGGTATATATTGAGTATTACAGTTTTAATACAGATTTTTTTCCTTTCTTAAAATGTGTATTCATTACCTCATCAACAAGGGCACCTGCACAATCAATGTTTGCATACCTAACCCTGAATTGTACCCCACATCTTTATAATAAAAAAAATAAAAATTTTTAAAAATGTGTATTCATTTTTTTGGCACCCTATACATACAATGGAAACAATTCAGCCTTAAAAAAGAAGGAAATTCTAACAGGGCACAGTGGTATGGGTCTGTGGTCCCAGCTACAAGGGAGGTTGTGCCATTCTCAAGGTGGGAGGATCACTTGAGCCCAGGAGTTCCAGACCAACCTGGGTAAATAGCGAGATCTTTTCTCTTAAAAACAAAAGAAGGAGGAGGAGGAGGAGGAAGAAGAGGAGGAGGAGGAATCTGTCAGTTGCAACAACATGGATGAATTCAGAAAACATTATACTAAGTGAAGTAAGTCAGGCACAGAAAGACAAATACCAAATGATCTCACGTATATGTGGAATCTAAAAAAGTCAAACTCACAGAAGTAGAGTAGAATGGTGGTTACCAGCAGGTGGGGGTTGAGGGAATGGACAAGGAAAGGGGAAATGTTAGTTAAAGGGTACAAAGTTTCACAGGAGGAATAAGTTCTAGAAATCTACTTCATAGCATGATGAGTACAGTTAATAATAAACTATTGCATTTTTAAAAATTGATAAAAGTAGATTTTAAATGTTCTCACCATAAAGAAATCAATAAGTATGTAAGGTGATGTATACGTTAGTTAGCTTGTTTTGATCATTCCACAATGTATACATGTGTCATAACATCACATCATACCCCCGATTGTTATTTACTACTTAAAAATAAAATTTTAAAAATAATAGATCATATTACTTTAAAAAAGCATATCTCTCTCAAACTCTGATAGCCAATTTGATTATATATCTTAATAGTCATAAAATTATCACCTACTGATACTCTGCCTCTACCAAAGGGGCATCTAGAAAGACAAAATTTATAATTGTGTCCAGGGAGAAATGTACTCTTGCTCTTAAATACAAGTATCGGATTTCAGCAACAAGTTAATCCCCATAGCAAAGATGGATGTACCAGATTTTCCTGCTTTGATGGCACCAACCTCTAGCTAGGTTGGCTACGTTCCCTGAGAACTAAATAAACAAACTTCTATGATAATTTGGTTTTTGATATTGATTGATCTTAGGGAAAGAATGTTCTGTAGAGCAACTGTATTTTCTACAGTAACAAACTACTATTCTTTTTTTTATTTTCAAAAAGTAATCTCACCCCATTTGATAGCATATTATGTCCTCTGCGAACTGAAAAATGCTCAATAAATGAGGATGGTCTATGCCCAAAAATCCTTGTATTACACCTACCCTTTCATTTTTTTTTTTTTTGAGTTGGAGTCTCACTCTGTCACCCAGGCTGGAGTGCTGCGGCATTTCATGGCCACTGCAGCCTCAACCTGCTGGGCTCAGGCTTCCAAGTAGCTGGAACTACAGGCACACGCCACCATGCCCAGCTAATTTTTTGATTTATTGTAGAGATGAGGTCTCACCAAGTTGCCCAGGCTGGTCTCGAACCCGTGGGCTCAGGCAATCCTCTCACCTCGGTCTCCCAAAGTGCTGGGATTATAGGCATAAGCCAACACGCCTGGCCTCTTTCACTTTTTAAAATGTTAATGGCCCACGGGGCCAGAGAGTGACAGCACACTCTCAATGGTGAATTGAATTACATTGATAAAGTTACACTTCTAATAAGGATTCCTTTACTCCTCCTCCCTTCTTCCTCCACCCACTCCTATTACCAAACACACAATTGCCCAAGCCCTTAATACAAGGTCTGAGAGGTCCCTAACGGAGAGGGTCAAGCACAGAGGTAGGCCATTGTGAAAAGTAAATATTCCTTATCCTGCTTAATACTACACCCTCAGGTCAGGGCAGACCAAAGACCCCAGAATGGCAGTGAGACAGCTCTGGCTTAAGGGCAAGTTTAAACAGAGAAACCAGACAAAACCTTCAGTTTGGTATGTGATGCAAAATTAATGGAAAAAAAAAACTAGCATTGAAAATAGTATAAATCAGGAAACTTAGCAGAGAAATTAATGAAAGAAAGCCATAAACATAAAATGTGTCTGAACCACACCAATTTGCTAAACCTACACTTGGAATTTCTTTTGAAACAAGGCAGGTAAATACGAATATTTTTTTAAAAAGAAAACCCGTTTCCTGAGCTTTGAAATATTATGTACGCTTTAGTTGACAATTTATAACAGAATTAAACATCTCCTTTGGAAAATCACCTTTGAACATGTTTGGACTGGGATAGACCCACTTGTTCTAAAACTGTTAGATGACAACAAAGTCATAATAGCAGAATATCACAGGAGCTGCCATCCTCTGTAAAAAGAAGACACTGCCTCCTCCATGCCCCATGAGCCACCACCATCACAGCCACAATCCTAGAACTTTACCCCTCCCAAAAGGATTGAGAGCAACAACCTCCTGTGTGAAAATATAGGGACATCAGTGTGTGGCCTGGCTGTGAAACCTCCCTGGCCAAGCAGTCACACACCTGTCTCACACAGCACTTTCCCAAAGTCTGGGTTATTCGGTCTAACTAAGACCAGACACAGGAACATAAAAAATACATGCAGTACACATACAGCTGCCCCAAGCTGGCCTGGTTCCTTCTCAGTCTCTTCTGTTCACCAAGGACTCAAAAAAAAAAAAACCTCAGCATCCAGTCACACCCAGGGTCACCTTATGACCAGAGCAATGACAGTTATTGTTCTGAATTAAATGCTCACTGATTCGTGGCACGCTGTCATGGGGATAGATTAAACAGTCACCCTGAAAGACACAGAAGCACAAGGAGGCTACCAATGATCTCTCGGGAGAAGCAAATAAAGACAAGTGTGAAGGGAAGAAGAGGAAAGAAGAATGAGAAGGAACAAGAAGAGAGGAAAAGGAGCAGCTGGATGCTAGTCAAGCCTGTGCCTGCCTCAGTGGGGCTTTTTACTCCTCCAGTTAACCTCATTTTTACCCCAGGTATGACCTCAAGGTCAACATGGCTTAATCTGAATATGTCTTTAGAAGTCCAAGCTACATATCACGGTCAAGGGACAAATTTGTATTCATTAACTCTATTTTCTCAAATATCTCCAACAAATCTTTGCTATTGTTTTTTGATAAAATAATTTAAAATCAGGCTCTGAAAATGTCTCTATAATATGATCCAACTTTATGTAAAAAGCATATACTTATGTGTATAGTAAAAGTGTCTGGAAAGGTATACATTCAGTTTCAATTCTGTGCTGCCATAGTCCCTTAGTTCTTTCTGCAGCCTTTTGCTCTGACTCTGTACCTTCTCTCTGGGGGAATCACATCCTGTTCCATGGTCTGTTATCATCCATCCTCTGATGACTCTAAAATCTTCATTTGCAGCCCATTCTTCTCTTCTGAGCATCAGATCAACATATTCAAATGACAATAGGACGCCCCCATCTGAATGTCACACAGGTACCTCAAACTGAATTTATTTTACATGAATTAATCCTCCCACCCCAACCCCGCAAATCTTTTTTCTCTCACCTAACAATAAGAGCAAGACAAATGTTAGTCCCCTTTTCCCTCGGCCTATCCTACCCTTAAAACTGGTGTTAAATGAATTCCTACATATGCATGATTTAGTAGTGTCACCATACCCAACAACTTTAAGCCAACCACACTCCTTGGTCCTTGTGTCTACCACAGACAACATTACAGTACCTATATGGAAACCTAGGGCCAAACCAGATATCTGAACAGAGGATTTTACTTTTTCCTGGTTTCATAAAGAAATCAGGATAACATCCCCAAACCAACTAGAAATATACTGTGGAAGCTGGTGTGATCGTGTCTAAGAAAACATTTTGATTCGTTAAAAAAAAAAAAAGAAAATCTTATTCCTTTGAGAAATTATTTTAACAGTTGCCTTGCAGGAATAACAGAACTTTACACAGTAGTCACTTAATAAATGTTAACCTTTATTGTTACTATTATTTATTAAATGACACTGAAACATGGCAGAATGCCCCAGCAAAACAAAGGTCAACCTAAAAATATCAACCCTGCATTCTAGGTAATTAAGAGTGCTCACTTTTCTTAATTCACTACTATGTGCCAGAAAATTATAAGTAATTTGCATATATTACCTCATTTAATCTTCATGATAAGCCCCATCTATCATTTCAGAGAGGAAACTTTAACCTACCTCATTTTTAATCTAAATATTTCTTCCACTCAGTTTGTGCTCCAATCACTTGCTTCATTCCCAACACTTTTCTTTTTCAAAAATTTCCTAAAAATCAATATTCATTTTAGATAAATAATAACACAGAGATGAATAAAAAGTCAAAAAGTAAAGTTCACTCATTATCTTTCCTATTTGGATGTTTATAAATTCCAGAGTTTTAATGTCTTTTTAAACATATATTTTATTATTATCCCCCAAAAATGGAATAATCCTCTGAATACTGCTATCTAGCCTACCTTTCTCACTTCCCAGTTCTCAGTGAATAGCTTTTCCTGGCTATATAGATTTCCATCAGCATATTTATCATGTCCTACTGTGTGAATATTTCTTAATTTACTTAACCAATCCAGTATGCTAAATGCTTGTTTCCAATTTTTACTACCTTAGTGCTGGGACGAACAGACCTATACATGCAATCCTTGGCCAATTATTCAATTACTTGCTTAGAACAAAGGGTTTACATATTTTAAGGCTTATGATATGTTTTGCCAAATGGCCACCACCAGGGTTTGAAAGGCTCCATTTTGGCACACCCTCACTGGTGCCGCATAGTAGTAGAGGGACTTTCATATGGATCTCAATTATTTTCTAGTAAAAAATATTTAGTGGCTCTTGGAGTTCAATGAGATAACATTCAAACAGCTTTTCACAACTGGCTTCACCCAGCTTTCCAAATGTATTGACTCCCACTCCCCACACTTTCCACTCTAAGCAGACTGGTCTCCTGTCATAGGAAGTAGATTCCTACCTTCACTCATTTCTCATACCATTCCCTTCTCAGTCCTGTCTCCTGGAAAGCCCTAACTGCCCTACCTCATTCAGGACTCATTTTCAATGACCACCTCCTCCAAGAAGCTTTAGCTGATGAGCATACCCCTTTGCTTCCTCTGTGCTCTGAGAGCAAACATCTGACAATGAGTGTATGCTCCTGATACAGTCTCAGTTATTTTTTGGTTTGTATGTTTCTTATCTCTCTACCTAGATTATAAACCGAAGGACAAGGTTGGTTTTTCCTTTTTTCTTTTTTTTCTCAGCATTAACACACACCTTTATTAATGATACACAAATTAAATCAATGCAAATGAAAGAAGGGAGCTAACTTATGATGAATTGGTTCACTGTCACTTATGCAGAGGAAATAGTAAAAATATTTCAATCTAGGCAGTGAGATAAAAAGCAACAAACATGTTTTCAGAAACAAGTAGTGATATTCATTCATCCAGCTTTAACCTGAAGACCAACTCGGTTAAATATCAGCATTGGTGATACAATATGATATTCATTATTCAAAATTGGCAGCTGAAAGGATTCCTTTACCGTATAAACAAGGTGGAGAAAAGGAATAGTTTATAATGTGTGTTGCTTCTCAACTACAAAATCAAGGAGTTATTCCTGGCTCTTTGGGAACATATGCTCAACCAGTTTGGCCATGAATTTTCCAACTTTTACTTTTACCAAAAAATCATGGTGACTTTCTATTCCCAGCACTTTATCAGCACACACTTGAAATTCTTTTAAAAAGAAAAAAAGTGAACCTTCACCAAAGTGATTCTGAGTAGGTTCATTTTCTTCCCATTTAAAATTGTCACATACATTCTCAAATATGACCAGAAGTTTAAGAATAACTTCTTTGTTCTCTTTCTTATTAAAGAGAGAACCCAGTGAAGATGGTACTTGGGCCCTGAGCAGTTCCCTAGACATGGCTGGATTTTCAGCCAAATTCAAAAGGAGTTTCAAAACCTGAAGTTTGGTTTCTTCATTTCCTGCTGAAAATAAACGAAAAAAGTCTGAAATGGAATTAGCAAGCATGTGCTGATACTCATTAGTAACAGTCATATTCGTAAGCAATCTTAGTCCAGCCAGCTGCACAGATGAGTTCAAGCGAGAAGTGATTGTGTCATCACACACTTGATTCATGTATATCTTAAGCCTGCGCTGATTTTCAGCATTCACACTCAAGTTATTCAGGACAATTAAAGCCTTTTCCTTAACTATGGGATCCCGAGTATTAAGAATCTTTGCCACAATTGGGAGACCACCCAGATCACGAATTATATCTCTGTTGAATGCATAAGCAGCATTGTTACCCAGAGCAATTAAAGCTGCTTCAAGAATATAAGGTTTTTCTGACATCTCAACCAAGCAAAGAACTTTTTGAAGCTCTTGAGGGGACAAAATAGTATCATCTGAATTGGGAGAAGCCCGTTTCTGGACAGCACGACGTGCTCGGGTAGCCCTGGCCCTTGCCCTAGCTCTAGCTCTGGTCCCAGCCTCAGTTCCAATTCGGGCCCAAGGTGGGTACCATACTATACTCTTGCTGTCATTGCTGTCATCATCATCATCAGACCAGTCATTGTACCTAGCACCAGAACAGTCTCCAGCATCATCCACATCCCCAGACCCTCCCTCAGCCATTTTCTCCTTGTTCTGTTTTCTTCCCCTGGTCAGTCTATAAATGCAATAGCAGGCGCCAGCCCCAATAACCAGGCCTGCAGTCACCCAGCCTACTTTCCTGGCGTAGCCCATGCAATCGTCCCTGACAATAGCAGGGACCAAGGAATAGAGTAGTCACTCAGGCTGGGGGAAGACAGCTGTGGGCCTGGGTGCAGGCCTGTGGAGGGTGATCGTCTTCAGCCACTTCAGGGCCACAACAACTGATTATGGAATGGAATTGGACCTAGGGGTGGAGGAAGAAAATAGGGTTTGAGTTTCTCTTCTGTTTGTGTTGCCCCATGCAGGGAGTTGCACAGAGGGACAAGAGAGTAGTAACTGAATGCTAGTTAAGAAATGTAGATTGTTGACAAAATCTTTATCTCCCTCATTTCACCCTCTCTCTTCCCCATAGCTCACCCCCGCCCCAAGCTTAGATAAAAGCGATGGAGTCCGCAGACTCTGCTGGACTCAATCACCACAACCTCAGGTGTCCCAGTGTGTAGAATCCTTGCACTAACCTCCTCAAAACAGGCAGTTTGACGCCTCTTCCCTTCCCTGAAGGTCTGCCACGCCCAACAACCTTTCCAATCTGCAGAAAAACCAGAATTAGTGAGAACTGCGGGCTTGGTGAATTGACTGTTCATTTGTTGCTTTCTTGAGTCACCATTCGGGCTGTCAAATTTTTTTTAACCTCTCTTTGCCACCCAAAACATGCACATGCCTGCCCCCTCCCTAGCCTGAAATGGGAGAGATGTAAGGAAAATAAAGTAGGATTGAGTGAGCCTGTCCAAACCGCGGCAGATTTCCAACCCCTCCCCCGTTCCAGGAAGCCCCCACGCCCACACCGACCTCTACTGATCAGAGAAACTTCCTCCCTCGATGCAAGCGGGGCCACCTGCTACAGCGGACCTGCAGGATGACAGATCGAAAACATAGGGACTAACTGCTGTTGAGAGAGGAGGATTATGAACAAACTATCTGATAGGTTTCCCTACTGTCATCCCCCACTCCACCACACACACACAACGCACGCCATTTCGCCACAGTCTGGGGAGTGCGTGAAACACATTCAGACTCAGACCTGAACCTAGATTATTACCTCCTCTGCCTTCTCCCCACACCTCACCCCCACCCTCGTCCCCGCCCCTCCTAGGGTCCTTAGATGGTCTTACCCTCAAATCGACCTTCACCGATAGGGGTTAATTTCCTTCCTCTTCTCTTGCCTGGCGTTGTGCCTCAACCTATGAAAAGACTAGCCACCCGGGAGAGGCTCGGACCCACTGGACGCAGAGCCACGGTCAGGAAGCTACAGCCCCAGGCAGAAAGACGGAAACAGCCGCTACTGAGTGCTTGGTGGACGGACCGGTCCCCACAACACGAAACTCTTTCCTAATTGGAGGCTTGGTTGTCAAAGATTTCCCACCCCTATTACCCCTCTTTGGGTTCTGCTGATACATCACGTTGCACCTCACCACTCCTGCTCCCCATGTCCAGCCCTTCCTCGCGGACACTGTCCTGGTGGACTAGGGGCCAACACCCAGGCCACAGCTCCCTTTCCGGATTGAGGGCCTCAGCTCCCAGGCTCCCAGCAGATTCCCATCTTCCGATCTCTGGACTCCTCCCCAAATACCCCCTGCTCACCGTTTTGCAGCACTGAAACGGGCTGCAGGTGGGACATATGTCTTGGAAAGCGGGCGGTGAGTAAGAGAGACGACAGAGGCGCCTCAGGATCCGCGACGGTCTCCGCCCTATGCCCTCAGCCACCCCCACTTTATGGAATCTCCCAGGCACTGACCTGCAGGGATCTGGGACAATTTCTGTCTCTTCCTTCTTCTTCCCTCTGCCACAGGCCAGCCCGCCCTCAGGGCAATAGGGAGCTGGTACTCAGACGGGAACAACGACCAGGACAAGAAGGACTTCTGCACACGTCAGCTCTTGGTCACGTGAGAGCTACGTCATCCACCAACTCGGGTCCCCAATTTCCCCTCCCACCAGCAGTGCCGCAGAAGAGGGCCCGCCCTCCTCCATTCCCTCCCGCATACCAGGCCTGTTACTCTCTTTTTCTTTCTCCCTGTAGTTGTGTTTCCCTTCTTTCGATTACCAGAAAGGGACAGCATCTTCCCCTGGGGCTACTGGCCACTTGTACTTATTTGAAAAATTGCCTCTTCCTTCCCTAGGCTCCTGGGACAGCAGCAGCCTTTCTCTACCTCCCCTCCTCCCAGCTATTAATGTCTACCATTTCCTCTGCAATCTAGTCTCAAATCTGAAATGAGCAAGCGATAAGAAAAGGAAATCTGAAATGACGGTGTGTCTTTTACTTTCTTAGTACTTTTAAAATTTTTGTTCTGCCCTCCCCTGCCCCCAGCCTGCATTCCTTTTGTGAGGAAAAAAAATACTGTAAAGCTGTTTTTATTTTAGAAATAAAAAGTGTAGAGGTTGGAGAGTGATGTTGGGCCATGGCTTCCAGAAGTCCCACATTTTCTCACTTGGTGGAGTGTGTTACACACTTCACTCAAAGCAATCTTAACATCTTCTGGGGCCTAGCACATAACACAACCCTAAATGAGCTAATCAGTGTGTCTATGCAAACTAGGCCATTCTTCTGAATAGGAGAGCTACAGACTTTCACCTGCATCAGTCAGCAAGGAGGAGGCACTAAGGTCACAAAAGCTAGTAACACAGAAAAAAAATGAGTAGAAATCATAACTGCATAGTCAGTATCTGTAAGATAAAGCATGCACACTACAAAGTAAGTGATATACAAAAAACTTTACAAAATATGCTTGGGTGCACTTAGAAAATATTATCTGTAATGAAATAGCTATTACAGGAACACTGAGACCAAGACAAAATTAGTCGAACTCTCCATCTAGCAATTAGTGTGAAACCAGTTCACTGATCGGTTTGATTAGCTCAATAATTCACCCAGCATCAATTATTTAACTTTTTAAAGTAGGAAAA
>CAUYQG010284182.1:0-15773 GCA_963574415.1 Tarsius wallacei | reverse complement strand
ACGCCCGGCTAATTTTTTGATTTATTGTAGAGATGAGGTCTCGCTTGCCCAGGCAGGTCTCGAACCCGCGGGCTCAGGCAATCCACTCACCTCAGCCTCCCAAAGGCGCGGGATTACAGGCTGAGCCACCGAGCCCGGCATAATTTTTTGATTTATTGTAGAGACGAGGTCTCACTAAGTTACCTAGGCTGGTCTTGAACCCCTGGATTTAGGCAATTCTCTCGTCTTGGCCTTCCAGAGTGCTGGGATTATAGACTTGAGCCATCGGGCCTGGCGTTTTTATTGTTTTTGAGTTGAGGTCTCACTCTGTCACCCAGGGTGAAATGCAGTGGCATGATCATGGCTTACTGCAGTCTCAAATCTCCTGGGCTCAGGAGATCCTTCTGCCTCGTCTTCCTGAGTAGCTGGGACTACAGGCTCGTGCCACCATGCCTTGTTAATTTCCCTGTAAATATGAAGTCTTACTATTTTGCCTAGCCTGGTCTTAAACTTTGGGGTTCAAGTGATCCTCCTGTTTTGGACTCCAAAAGTATTGGGATTTTGGGCATGAGCTACTGTGCCTAGCCTCGGGTTATGTGGTTTTTTTATTTGTTTTTTTGAGTAGGATTCTAACTCTGTCACCCAGGCTGGTGTGCAGTGACACGCTCACAGCCACCGCAGCCTTGACCTGCTGCGCTCAGGTGATCCTTCTGCCTCAGCCTTCCAAGTAACTGGAACCACAGGCATGCGCCACCACACCTGGCTGATTTTTTTTTTTTTTTTTTTTTTTTTTTTTAATTGTGGAGACGAGGTCTCGCCATGTTGCTCAGGATGGTTTTGAACCCCTGAGCTCAGGTAATCCTCTCGCCTCCGCCTTCCAAAGTGCTGGGATTATAGGCATGAGCCACTGCCCCCGTCACTTTATATGTTTTAACTGAAAACTGCTCTGTAGTCTGTATCTCGTAACAAAAAAACCTGAATGGTGTGTCCTTGTGTCCATCAGGGAAGTCTTGTTACCAGCTGGCCCCCTGTGTCTGCTACTGTGAAGGAGGAGGAAAGCAGTGAAGAGGAGGCTGTGCCAGCCTCCACCTCGAGGGAGCAGGTGCCTGTCTCCGCGGAGCTGGATGGAGCATGGACACCAGAGCCCTTGGAGGAGTTCCCAAAGCGCGAGGACCAGGAGGGTTCGCCGCCAGAGATAAGCTTGCCCTACAAGTGGGTGGTGGAGGCAGCAAACCTCATCATCCCGGCTGTGGGCTCTGGCCTCTCTGAAGCCCTGGACTTGATTGAGTCGGTATGTTGGGCACAGCACTTCACAGTGGGCACAGAGCAGCCAGCAGGGAGTGCCTCTTTTGCAGGCCCCATTCTTCTGCTCACTCAATCATGCTGTTGACAATTACTGATTCTGAGTACCTGGCCCTGAGCCAGGGCCCAGGGACACACCAAGGCAGCCATCATGTATTCCCCACCCTCAGGGAGCTCCCAGTGTGAACTGCAGGAGTATGCAGAGCAGCCTCTGGCCCTTCTGTATGGCACAGGGTAGGGCAGGAGGGCTGCCCAGAGGAGGTGGAATTGCAGAGTCCTCTAGGTTGACAGGAGAGCATGGTGTTGGTGACACCACACCTGATGGAGTCTCCCTAGAGGGGCCCCAGGACGTTCTGGGGTCTGGCACTGTGTCTGGAGGGGTGAGTGGTTCTGGTTGCTATGGCTACTGCACTGGCTGTGGCTCTCTGGAGAGAGTGCCATGCTGTGACACTCCCAGTGCCTAGCTACATCAGCCAGCCCTTACCCTGCACTATATATAGAATGGGTTTAAGGAAGTGATCGGCAGGAGTCTTGGTAATGGGGTAAAGAGTTCTGTGTGAGGTATCCACATGCATCTTCCCAGTTGAGTGTCCCCAACCCTTGAACATCTAAATGCCAGGCTCTTAGTTTAGTGTACAGTCTGCATGGTATCCTGTGAGAAGTGTCCTTTCTGTGTTCTGTGGATGAGAGTGAGGCTCAGAGAGGTCAAATCATGTACCCAAGGTTGCACAGCAAGTAGGCTTAGTGGTGTCAGTTTTGATGCTGTGCTCTCACTGCCACCTGGTGAGGGGTTGGATAACGTCATCTCCGGGGGGCATCTGCTCAGGTCCTCTTTCTGGGTCTCACCTTTTGGCCCCAGCATCTGGCACTAAGTACAGGATCTGTCTGTTTTCCCCCCTCCACCTACAAGGAATTTCAGAGCGACTTGAGATGTGGATCTGCTGTGTTCATCGATTTTCACCATTTCCCCTCTGCCCCTGTGTGCCATCCCCACTCTGGACCCTGAGTAGAGTGTGGAGATGAGAGCTGGCCCCTCTGTGCCTGGCGCTGTTGGCACACAACAGTGTTTATCTCCCTTCATCCTCATACCGTTCTGTGTTTCATTCCACTTGACAGATACAGCTCACTTTTTTTTTAATTGGAGTCTCACTCTGTCACCCAGGCTGGAGTGCGGTGGCAGTCACGGCCACCACAGTCTTGACCTGCTGGGCTCAGGCGGTCCTTCTGTCTCTGCCTTCCAAGTAGCTGGAATTATAGGCACGTGCCACCATGCCCAGCTAATTTTTTGATTTATTGTAAAGATGGGGTCTCACCATGTTGCCCAGGCTGGTCTCAAACCCGTGGATTCAGGCAATCCTCTTGCCTCTGCCTCCTGAAGTGCTGGGATACAGATGTGATCACCGCGCCAATACAGCTCATGTTTAGAGAGCCCCTACTGTGTGCCAGGCCCAATGCTTAATTAGTAATTAACAGTATGTAACATTTGAGTGCCTGCCATGTTCCAGGCCCATTACCTGCTCCCTAGCATATGTGCTCTTAGTCCATTAACAACCCTGTAAAGTCAATGGTGGGCTTATCACCAGTGAGGTATTCCAAGTTCAGAGAGGTTAGGAGACTTGTCCAATGTCTCACAGTTGGTGACTGCCTGGTAACCCCAGTTACCAGGCCTCCTGCCTGTCATCTCCTAAAACCCACTCTATACCATGCAGACTCTGCTGTCCAGCTTAGAGCTCAGGCTCTTTCCATGGTGGCCTTCAGTGTCCGTTGGGGGAGTTACAGTCTTTGCAGAAATTCTGCTGGCAATCTTGTGGCATCCACTCCAGGCGGTCTTCGTCGGACGTGCTTCTGGCCTATTAGATACCATCATTGCTGGGGCCTCTCTGAGGTTGGGGTATGGGCCTGCGGTCAGCCTTGCCCCAAGCTGGCCTTCTCCCTGAGGAGTGAACTACTCAGGTTTCTGCAAGTCCCAGGACCAGAAATCTCCACTAGGGTCTGGGTCTACTCAGGAACAAAGCGTGGACCCCTCTGTCTCTAGAAGGCTTTTGGCTCATGTGCTGGGTAAAGTGGGGAGACCTGGAGTGATAGTTAGGTTTGTTCTTAGATATTTAGTGACTTCAGTCAGATTACACCCCCTGGGGCCCAGGTTCCTTGATGTGAAAGTGGGGAAAGGTGGGGAGACACCTCTTATCAACAAGGGTACCTGAACGAAGCATTTTTGTATACCTAACCATTAACTGTACCCCACAATATCATAATAAAAAATATTGAATATTAAAAAAAAAAAAAAAAGAAAGTGGGGAAAGTAATGCTTCCTTCACAGGACTGTTGTGGGGATTGCAAACAGCTTTTGTGAAGTGCCCCAAGGAGGCCCCCATGATGGGCACACATCCCATTCACTGCTCTATATTGTGATGTAGAAAACACGCTCTGAAAACATGAACACACAGACACAGAAAACTCTGAGGAAATGTAGGGAATGTTAGTGATTGGTCTTGGGCTCGTACTTGACTTCTACATTTTCCTTTAAGGAATACATCCTCTTGTGTTGAAAGCAGAGTCATGAAAGTTCTTCCTCTCCTCCCTCTCTGGGTAGGACCCTGATGCTTGGTGTGACCTGAGTAAATTTGACCTCCCTGAGGAACCGTCTGCGGAAGGCAGTGTCAGCAGCAGCCCCATGCAGCCCCAAACGTCACATCAGCAGCAGGCCCTGCCACCCCGTCAGCCTGCCGCCCCGGTGCCCACCGTGACCGAGTACCGCCTGGATGGCCACACCATCTCAGACCTGAGCCGGAGCAGCCGGGGCGAGCTGATCCCCATCTCCCCCAGCACTGAGGTTGGGTGTTCCGGCATCGGCACGCCGCCCTCGGTGCTCAAGCGGCAAAAGAAGAGGCGTGTGGCTCTGTCTCCTGTGACGGAGAACAGCTCCAGTCTGTCCTTCCTGGACTCGTGCAACAGCCTCACCCCCAAGAGCACACCTGTCAAGACCCTGCCCTTCTCACCTTCCCAGGTAGGTGGACTCCATTCTGGCAACTTCCTGGGTTTGGTTTACAGGTACCCTGTGCTCAGTGCTGGCGACACAAGGATGAGCAAAATCAGACCTGGACCCTCCTCACGGAGCTTATGCTCGGGTGGGAAGACTAGTTAATTAAAGAAGACCCCAGCCAGGCTCTGTGGCTCAGCCTGTAATATCCTGCACTTTGGGAGGCCAAGGTGAGTGGATTGCCTGAGCCCGCGGGTTCGAGACGCGCCTGGGCAACTTGGTGAGACCTCATCTCTACAATAAAAATCAAAAAATTAGCTGGGCGTGGTAGCGCACACCTGTAGTTCCAGTTACTTGGAAGGCTGAGGCGGAAGGATTGCCGGAGCCCAGCAGGTTGATGCTGCGGTGGCCGGGAGCGACCACCGCACTCCAGTCTGGGCGAGAGTGAGACTCCAACTCAAAAACAAAAACAGAAACAAACAAGAAGACCCCAAAAATATGTTAAATGGCTTATGGTGCTACACATTCATCTAATCTGGTGGAGTGGGGCGTGGCATGGCCTAGGAAGACTTCCATGAAGAGGAGGAATTGCTTGAGCTGAGCAAATAGGTGATAACTTGACACCATCACCATGCCCTGTGCTTTTTTTTCTTTTTGGAGTTGGAGTCTCACTCTGTCGCCTAGGCCGGAGTGCAGAAGCACACTCAACGGCCACCCCAGCGTCAACCTGCTGGGCTCTGGTGATCTTCCACCTCAGCCTTCCAAGTAGCTGGAACTACAGGTATGTGTCACCACGCCCAGCTAATTTTTTTATTTATTATAGAGACAGGTCTCGCCAAGTTGCCCAGCCTGGTCCTCTCACCTCTACCTCCCAAAGTGCTGAGATTACAGACATGAGACACCATGCCTGGCCTGTCTTTTTTTTTTTGAGTTGAAATCTCACTCTCTTGCTGAGGCTGGAGTGCAGTGGCACACTCAACGGCCTCCCCAACGTCGACTTGCTGGGCTCCAGTGATCCTTCTGCCTCAACCTTCCAAGTAGCTGGAACTACAGGTGTGCGCTACCATGCCTGGCTAATTTTTGATTTATTGTAGAGACGAGGTCTCTCCAAGTTGCCCAGGCTGGTCTCGAACCTGTGGGCTCAGGCAATCCACTTGCCTTGGCCTCCCAAATTGCTGGGATTACAGGCTGAGCCACCAAATCAGCCTATCTCTTTTAAAACCTCTTATAATGATGCTAGTTATTGGATTAGGGGTCACCCTAATGACTTCATTTTAACTTAATTACCTCTTTAAAAGCCCTGTCTCCAAATACATTCCCATTCCAAGGTTCCTGGGGATTAGGACTTCCACACATGAATCTGAGAGGGACACAGTTACACAGTTCAGCCTGTAACATGCTTTGAGTGAGGGCTGCTGGCTGGAGAGGGAAGATAGCGAAACTCTGAGCTGTCCAAACAGCAGCCTAGGATGATGGGGTATGGTGGCCTGAGGGTTGCAGTTGGACAGGGACTGGTGACAGCACCTTCAGGCCAGGGAGAGAGGAGAGGATGGTACTTCAGAAAATGGGTGCTTGCTGAGATCTGAACTTGAGTCTTGCCTCTAGACTCAAGAGCCTAAGTCTTGGTTTTCTTATTTGTAAAAGGAAGAAAGTAACAGTGCCTGTTTTCAGGATTTGCAAAAAATGATTGAAATCATTTGTATAAAGTTCTTAGCACTGGCATGAGAAAGTGCTCTCAATGGTAACTTCCCTTTTACCACCATGCCCTGTGCCTTCAGAAGACATCCCAGAGTTAGTTTTAGCTGGGCATGATGGTATACACTTGTAGTTTCAGCTGTTTATAGGAGGCTGATGCAGGAGAACTGCTTGAGCCCAGGAAATCATGGTCAGCCTGGGCACATAGCAAGTCTTCCCATCATAGATAGATAGGTAGATAAATAGGATAGTTTTTTTTAAAGTTTTTTTGAGTCGGAGTCTTTGTCACCCAGACTGGAATGCAATGGCATATTATGACTCACCACAGCCTCGACCTGGGCTCAGGTGGTCCTTCTACCCTAGCCTCCTGAGTAGCTGGGACTGCAGTCATGCACCGCCATGCCCGGCCTTTTTTTTTTTTTTCCCCTTTTTTTGGTTATAAAAAAAAACCAAGTCTCACTATGTTGTCCAGGCTGGGCTCAAACTCCTCGGCCTCCCCAAGTGCTTGGATGACAATGTGAGCCACTGTGTCTGGCCTGGTTTTATTTCTTTTGAAAAGGAGCTGCTGTCCTGCAGTCCTCTCTTTGCCTCGGTTACCCTGTTATCAGCACACTAGGGTCAGTATTGTGGAGGAGCTTGAGGCCCGATCAGGTAAGCATCAACCTGGTAAATTGCATAAACAGTTTTGAGGAAGGAAATCTCGGAATGAGATTACAAGTATTGTAAAGGCTGAATATCTTCCAGCTGGCTCAAGAGTGGCTTACAGTCAAAGGCAAACATCAGCCAATCAGAACTACCTCATTTGCATGGCAGGAACCCAAATACATGTTGGGGATCCTAAAACTCACCTTAACCGAAGAGAGGGCCAAACTCCACTGGGAAGAACCTCAGGCCACTGCCTCTTTGCAGCAGACAGCCGACAGCCGATACTCTCTGCCTGCCTGTTGTGCCCTTCACAACGTATATTTCCTTTAATAAATCTACCTTTCCCGGTTCATAACTGTTGGTGAATACTTTCACCCCCAACGACTCCGGCCATACCATGCCCAGCCTGCCACACACACAGCAGGTATGGCAAGTTAGGATTGGGACAATGAAGAGCCCAGAGGTCTACATGAACTGCTTGGTGGGTTCCTGTCATTGATCTGTCTGTGCTGGTCCTTGTTCTCCAGTACCCAACAGTGTCGGAGAGCAGACTTGGAGGAGGAGCTTAGGGTCTCTCCTCATGCCCCCTCAGGTCTCCAGAATTCACATGTAGGTCATCATTTTGTCTTGTTTTCTTCCTCTTCCCTGGCAGTTTCTGAACTTATGGAACAAACAGGACACACTGGAGCTAGAGAGCCCCTCGCTGACGTCCACCCCAGTATGCAGCCAGAAGGTGGTGGTCACCACACCCCTGCACCGGGACAAGACACCCCTGCACCAGAAACATGCTGCGTGAGTGCTGTACCACCCATCACCCCCTCCCCCAGCAGTGGTCAACCTGTAGACCCCAGGACCACTGATGAGACCACTGATGTGGGGAGGAACACCCTTGGAGAAACAGCTAGAGTCTGTTTCATGAAAGCATTCTCCCTTCTAGCCACCATGAGCCATTATTTTTATCAGTTACAGTCTAGATCTCCAACTTTGCTTTTCTTCATTTTTATTTTTAAAATATTTTTTGTTTTTTGAGTTGGAATCTCACTCTTGTCGCTCAGGCTGGAGTGCAGTGGCACGTTCACTGCTACCGCAACCTCGACCTGCTGGGCTTAGGCGATCCTTCCATCTCAGCCTTCCAAGTAGCTGGAACTACAGACACATGCCACCACGCCTGGCTACTTTTTGTGATTTATCGTAGAGACAAGGTCTTACCAAGTTGCCCAGGCTGGTCTCTAACCCCCGGGCTCAGGCAGTCCTCTTGCCTCAGCCTCCCAAAGTGCTGGGATTGCAGGCTGAGTCATTGCACCCAGCCTTCATTTTTATTTTTTAACTTGATAACTTTCTATCTCAAGAGCAGAAAGAGTCCAGATCACCCCAAAGCGTAATTTCTCCCTCCATTTGAGTTTTGAACGCAACTCCATTGTGTTTGAGTAGCCTTGCCCACTCCTTTGGGAGCAGATTTCGTGTCCCCAACTCTCCAGCTTATGGAACACAGTTTCCCGCCTTGAAACCTGTATACATTGCTTTCACAATGAGTTTACTTCCTTGGGGCATAAGGATTCTGAATTCTAGGTAGAGAGAGTTGTTAATTGTCACTCTGCTTACTACACGGGCTGTAAGAGGAGCCTGGCTGTTATTTCACCATTAAATTACATGATTCAGGAATTGGTTCCAGAATTTTAGCTCTCATAGTGAATGATACATGATTTCACGAAAGATTTATGAATCTCTTGGTCAAAAATCAGTTTCTAAACAGTTGTTCGAAAGTATAACAGAGACAGGTTTTGTGAGAAATTATTCTCCATTCAGCCAGAATCCTGGGCTTCACATCTAAGCCTTTAAACTGAGCTCCAGCTTTCTCTCTTCCTTCTCACCCCAGCCCCTCATCTGCTGCTTCTCTCCCCTTCCTCTCTTCTATAGCAGAAAGCATTGCTGGTACTCTTCATTCCTCTCTATATTCGTATTTCCATCTGGTTCCTTCTTTCTGAAGGTCATTTATTTAATATTATAGTGCTTTAAAGATGTTCTCCTGTCTTCTGGCTGGTACTTTTTCATTATCAGGTTTTGAATAATTTTGGTTATAATGTCCCTTGATATGTTTTTGTTTGTTTCTTGTGCTTGAAGGATTGATCTTATAAGTCTTCAAGTCATTAATATTTTCCTCTGCTATTTACTTTTATTTGTTTAGTCAGAGTCTTACTTTGTCACCCAGGCTGTAGTGCAGTGACCTGATCATGGCTCACTCTGCAGCTTCAAACTGCTGGATTCAAGGATCCCCCTGCCTCAGCCTCCTGAGTAGCTGGAACTATAGGCACACGCCACCACACCTGGTTAATTTTTTTGGTTTGTTGTTGTTGTTGTTGGAGAGACAGTCTTGCTATGTTGCCTAGGCTGGTCTCAAACTCATGGACTCGAGCATTTCTCCTACCTTGACCTCCCAAAGTACTGGGATTATAGGAGTGAGCCACTGTGTCTGGCCTTCTCTGCTATTTTTTTTTTCTCTTTAAGATGTGGTGTACAATTCAGGGTTAGGTATGCAAATGTTCATTATGCAGATAACCCCTATTGATGAGGTGTGCCCTTCCCTCCCCTGGCAGTTTCCCTCAACTTCCAATCCCACCCCGCCTCACCATCTGCTATTTTTATTATTTATTTATTTATTTTTGAGTTGGAGTCTCACTCTGTTGCCCAGACTGGAGTGTAGTGGCACGCTCCCAGCTACCGCAGCCTCGACCTGATGGGCTCAGGCAATCCTCCCACCTCAGCCTTCCAAGTAGCCGGAACTACAAGCGCACACTACCGTGCCCGGCTAACTTTATTTATTGTAGAGATGAGGTTTTGCCAAGTTGCCTGGGTGGGTCTTGAACCTGCAGGTTCAGGCAGTCTATTCGCCTCGGTCTCCCAAAGTGCTGGGATTACAGACTAAGTCACCAAGCCTGGCCTCCATCTGCTATCTTTAATCTGCTGTTATCCCATCTAGCGCAGTTTTTCATCTCAGGCATTGTAATTTTTACCTTTAATAAGTTCAATTTGGATCTATCACGCCTGTCTCTACTTAACTTTGTAAATGTCCTTCCTTGTTTGCTAATTTGCGCATATATGTCAGTTCTGGGTTCATCTTAATTGATGGATTTTTCTTCACTCTTTTTTAAAAAAATTTTTTGAGTTAGATTCTCACTGTTGCCCAGGCTGGAGTGCAGTGGCACAGTCACAGCTCACCACAGCTTCTACCTGCTGGGCTCAGGCGATCCTTCTGCCTCAACCTGTCAAGTAGCTGAGACTACATACGTGTGTCACCATGCCAGGCTAATTTTTTTATTTATTGTAGAGATGAGGTCTTGCCAAGTTGCCCGGACTGGTCTCGAACATGTGGGCTCAGGCAATCCACTTGGCTCAGCCTTCCAAAATGCTGGGATTACAGACTGAGTCACCGAGCCCGGCTAACCTGGATTGTTTTTCAACAACAAGAACTGAATATAGAGATCTTGAGGGAGAATAGCTGTGGCCCCAAACCACAGACTTTGCTCCACTCTCTTATAGCATTTATGGTGTGGAGAATACTGACACCTATTCATCTGTTATTCTTTTGTAGAGAGTCTTTCCTGCTGGGCATGGTGGTTTATACCTATAATCCCAGCACTTTGGGAGGCAGAGACAAGAGGATTGCCTGAGCCCATGGGTTCGAGACCAGCCTGGGCAACATGGCGAGACCTTGTCTCTACAATAAGTCCAAAAATTAGCTAAGCATGGTGGTGTATGCCTGTAGTTTCAGCTACTTGGAAGGCTAAGGTGGAAAGATCGCCTGAGAGCAGTGGGCTGAGGCTGCAGTGGCCATGAGCATACCACTACACTCTAACACTCCAGTCTGGGCAACAGACTGGGACTTCAACTAAAAAAAAAATTAGAGAGTCTTTTTCTGTTTTTCTGTCTGGATCCTTGTAGACTTTTTGGTTTTGTTTTCATTATCTCTCATATTCATCAAGCCAATGTAGGTGTGACACTGCTTTATTAACTTCCCTCACCTCCATTTTTATTTCAGTCTAAAGTTTCAAACCTTGAGCTGAGAAGACATTTGTGCTGTTATTTCTTGAGTTGTTTCTCTGCTGTCTGCCTCTTTCCCTCCTCCCTTGAGAATTCCTTAGTTTCTCTGCTGTCTGCCTTTTTCCCTCCTCCCTTGAGAATTCCTTACTTGATTACTTTGAAGATAGAAAATTAAATAAAAATGTATTCCTTCATAGATAGGCTCAATCAGTCTTTGTCTTTTTCGTTTTCATACTTCTGTTCATCATCGTAAACCATTTCTTCAGACTCTGCGAGAACTCCACGGGACTGTTCTCTGAGTCACCAGTTGTGACTGTTCTCTGCAGGTTCCTGCCTTCCAGTTTTCAGGTTTACAGAATTGTGTTTTTTCCTCTCCAAGCAATCTTTCAGGTTCCCTCTCCAAGTCGGCCTCCCTGAGTTTTTGAGTGTGTGTACTCTTAGTCCTTCCTGGTGCTGTGAATTAGAGCAGCATTCCTCAGCCTTTTTGACATCCGGAACTGGTTTCATGGAAGATAATTTTTCCATGGATGAGGTGGGGTCATCAGGCATTAGATCCTCATAGGGAGCACGCAAGCTAGATCCCTTGCATGAACAGTTCACAATAGAGTTTGTGCTCCTATGAGAACCTAATGCTGCTACTGATCTGACAGAAGGAGGAGCTCTGCTCACCCGCTGCTTACCTCCTGCTGTACGACCCAGTTCCACACAGGCCGCAGACCGGTACCAGTCCACAGCCCAGGGTTTGGGGGACCCCTGTTCTAAGGTTTGCTCACATTTCTCAGAAACTCTGAGTCATGTGGAAATGCTTGTTCTCATGGCTCAGAGCCACCCCTGTGGCCTGTGGTTGGGGCTGCCATGTACACACAGACCTGTGCCTGTCTTCACTCTTTTTTTTTTTTTTTTGAGTCAAAGTCTCTTTTTCATAGGCTGGAGTGCAGTGGCATGCTCACGACCACTGCAGGTTCAGTGCTCCTTGTGCCTCAGCCTTCTAAGTACCTGGAACCACAGGTGTGTGCTATCACACCCGGCTAATTTTTGTTATTTTTGAGTTGGAGTTTCTCTCTGTCACCCAGGCTAGAGTGCAATGGCACATTCATGGCTACCCCAGCATCACCTGCTGGGGTCTGGCGATCCTTCTGCCTTAGCCTTCCAAGTTGCTAGAATTATAGGTGTGTGCTACCATGCCTGGCTAATTGTTTTTTACTTATTGTAGAGACGAGGTCTCGCCAACTTGCCTGGGCTGGTCTTGAACCCATGGGCTCAGGCAATCCACTTGCCTCGGCCTCTCAAAGTGCTGGGATTACAGGCTGAGCCACTGAGCACAGCCTAATTTTTTGATTTATTGTAGAGATGAGGTCTTGCCAAGTTACCCAGGCTGGTCTCGAACCCATGGGCTCAGGCAATCCTCTCACCTCAGCTTCCCAAAGTACTAGCACCATAGTTGTGAGCCACTGGGCCTGGCCTGTCTTTACTTTTCTTACAGAGAGGGAGCTCTGTGTCTCCCATGGGCCAATCACATGGGTTTAGGAAGAGACTGTGGGTCCCTGTTAAACCTCTAGATCCTGAAGAAGAACACGATGGTTTGCACTTGTTCTGTCTTTTCTTCTCCTGTGGAATGGCTGGCAGGCTGTGGGAAGTGGGGCTGGCGAGGCCCCAGGCAGAAGTGTCCAGACGTTGACCTCAGCACCTGTGTTCCCAGCTGCCCTCAGGTGTTTGTCATGTCCTCTAACCGCCCAGCTGTGCCTTGAGAGTCAGCTGTGAGTGTCTCTGGGTTACTAAGGTCACGTGCTCACACAAGGGATCTTGTTTGTTGAGCCTGGCACCCACTGTCAGCTCTGACTATGTCCATAGCCTGCCCGCCTCAACCCCATACCGCCGGCCCTGGTGCTCTGGTGTGTAAAGTGCCTCTTCTGTCCTCATCTATACCTGGGGGACTTTCTCATTGCAGGCAGAAATCACCATGGGGGGTCCACATCTGATAGAAGCATCTTACAGTTCTGCTTCTGGACCAGACCATTCCCAAGTTCTTCTCTGCTGAGGTGTCCCCTCCACATGTCTATCCCACCGTGATGAGACTTGGAAAGATGCTAGCCTCATCATCTCACACCTGATTTCGACCCTTCCCCTAACCACTTAGCCCACTCCTATCGCCCTGTTTACCATTTGCTCTCAGGACAGGCCTGGCCGGGATGTGGTCTTCCTGGGTTCCAACCTAGTTCCCTGTCCCTCTACTGCGCCTGAAGCAGGCATAGGCTGCCTTGTTTTCTGGGAAGTCTTGAGTCTGGGCTGCGATTGAGCAGTGTTCTCAGCCGTCTGCCACCATCTGGGTCGCCTGCTCCCTCCTAGACTCTTTCCTGCTCTTCTGTTTCTGAGGAGGCCCTTCCCCTGATCCCCTGACTGAGGCCTGTGGGGTGGGGAGCAGGTGGGAGGATAACCTGTGTTGGTGCCAAAGGTCATGCGATGGGAAGGGGCGGCAGAGTGCCTGGTGTCTGCCCCCACTTCGTCACTAAGCCCCCTTCTCTGGCCCCTGGCAGGTTCGTAACCCCAGACCAGAAGTACTCCATGGACAACACTCCCCACACACCAACCCCATTCAAGAATGCCCTGGAGAAGTACGGACCACTGAAGCCCCTGGTACGTGGCATGGTCGCTGTCATGGGTCTCTGTGTAGTGGGATCTCTTGGATTCATTCAAGTGTGCATAGTTCACAGGGCCCTTCTCTCTGAGGTCTCATGGGAGTCTGCTTCCCAAGAAGATACAGAGATCCTGATTGTATAAGTGGGGAGATCAAGGCTGCTACTTAGCATCTCCTCCAACATTTCCTGAGAACCTGACTGTGCCAGGCAGTCGCCAGTGGCTGCTGGAGACACGGTGATACCCATGAAGCTTGGCCTTAGGATGGGGGAGACCCACGTGAAGCATAAATAACAAATGCTTTCAGCCGACGATAGTGCTGGGCAGAAGGCAGGCAGTGTTGGATGGCAGAAGACTTCTCATGTAGGGTTGTGGATGTGAATGATGTGTGTGAAGTCAGCGTTCTGGCTGCCTGCCTTGCCCAGCACAGCCCAGGTGTGGCTGGTCTGCCCCTCTGTCTCCAAGAGCGGGCTCTGTCCCACACACCTGAGTGTGGGGCCTCCTCTGCCCTGCCCATAGCCCCAGACCCCACACCTGGAGGAAGACTTGAAGGAGGTGCTGCGCTCTGAGGCTGGTATTGAGCTGATCATCGAGGATGAGACAAGGCCCGAGAAGCAGAAGCGGAAGCCCGGGGTGAGTGGGGGGACGGGTAGGACTGGTGCAGAGGGGCAGGGAAGGGCCCATCCCAGGGCAGTGTAGAAGCCAAGTGAGTGGGGGGATGGGTAGGAGCCTGGGTGCTTGGGGTGGCGCAGTGTATTGGGAACAGGTGGTAAAAGTGAGACACTGGGAAAATGGGGGTGCAGCATGAACCCTTTGCCCACTCCCTCAGTGGCTACTGATGAAACTGACTAGGTGAGGTCCTGGTGTCTCTGGGACCCTCCCTTGTTCCCCTTTGAATGATGCACTTATTTGTCCAGTGTTGTGTCTGAACTCTTCTGAAGTGGGCCTGGGCTCTGGGTCGTGGACGGGACGGCCACAAAGACCCAGACATGGTCTCTCCTCCAGAGATGGGTGATAGATGTACCTGTGGCTGTGTGAATTCACAGGGGATCAAGGGCAGTGAAAAGGGAATGCTGAGAGGATCCCAAGGCATGTCTTCAGTTGGAGGCAGAGTGGTCAGGAAGAGCCGACCAGGCAAGGCAGCACTGGGCTAGGTGTTGGGGCACATGAAGGACGGGGGAGAGCAGGTTCAGGTTAGGTGCAGATGGCAGGGGTGCCCGGTGCAGAGGGGCAGGGAAGGACCCACCCCAGGCTAGTGTAGAAGCCAAACTCCCAGCCAACCTTCCTCCCTCCTGCTTACACCATTAGCTTTCCTGAGTGGGCGCAGTCCCCATCTCTTTCTTTTGCTTTGTGTTCCTCTTTTTCCCCAAACTGCTCTCCTCGAGGGAGAGATAGCGATGGTAGAATGTACCAGCTGTTAGTGGTGGGGGAGGTGGGAAGTTAGGCTGGGCTTGTGTGCAGGCAGAGAGGCTGTCACCCCCAGGGTCCTCCCAAGCCTCTCCTGGGGTGGGGGGGGCGGTGGTTCTGAGCCATGGCAGCACCTGTTGGGGCACACTGCTGGGCTGAGGGGGGCATTAGTCTCAGCCCCTTCCTGGTGTTGGAGCAGACCCTTGACCTGCTTGAGAGGTGCAGGGTTAGGGCCGGGCATTTCTTTTTTTTTTTTTTTGAGTTGGAGTCTCACTCTGTCACCCAGACTGGAGTGCAGTAGCATGCTCACAGCTACCACAGCCTCGAACTGCTGGACTCAGGGGATCCTTCTATCTCAGTCTTCCAAGTAGCGGGAACTACAGGTGCACGCTACCATGCCTGGCTATGGGCATTTCTTTTTTTGAGTCAGAGTCTCACTGTGTCACCCAGGCTAGAGTACAGTGGCATTCCATGGTCACGGCAGCCTTGGCTTGCTGGGCCCATGTGATCACTCCACCTCAGCCTTCCAAATAGCTAGAAGAACTACAGGCATGTACCACCATGCCCAGCTAATTTTTTAATTTATTGTAGAGATGAGGTTTGATTAAGTTGTCCAGGCTGGTCTCGAACCCCTGGGCTCAGGTAGTTATCTCACCTTTGCCTCCCAAAGTTTTAGGATTGCATGCATGAGTTACTGTGCCCAGCTAGGCTGGCATTTCTTATACAGGCATTTGTAGAAAGATTTACATTGCCATGTTATTCATCTGTTGGTGTGTGTTTTTTGTTTTTTGTTTTTGTTTTTTTTGAGTTGGAGTCTTACTCAGTCTCCCAGACTGGAGAGCAGCGTCCGCTCCTGGCCACCGCAGCCTCGACCTGCTGGGCTCTGCCGATCCTTCCGCTTCAGCCTTCCAAGTATCTGGAAATACAGGCGTGCTCTACCACGCCCGGCTAATTTTTGATTTATTGTAGAGATGAGGTCTCGCCAAGTTGCCCAGGCGGGTCTTGAACCCGTGGGCTCAGGCAATCCACTCACCTCAGCCTCCCAAGGCACGGGATTACAGGCTGAGCCACCAAGCCCGGCTCGGTGTGTGTT
>CAUYQG010284180.1:0-44347 GCA_963574415.1 Tarsius wallacei | reverse complement strand
GAAAACAGTGTGGCGATTCCTAAAAGTTCTAAAAATCGACCTTCCATATGACCCCTACAATCCCCCTACTGGGAATATACCCAGAAGAACTCAGATCACTCTATAAAAAAGATACCTGCACACATATGTTTATTGCAGCATTGTTCACAGTAGCAAGAACATGGAACCAACAGTGCTGCCCATCAAAAGAGGACTGGTTAAAAAAATGTGGTACATATACATGATGGAATATTACACAATCATAAAGAAGAACAAAATCATGAACTTCACAGCAACCTGGATGGACTTAGAGTCTATAATACTGAGTCATCTTTCACAGAAACAAAGAACTGAGTGGCACATGTTCTCACTCATAAGTGGACCTTGAACAATGATCAGAATACTATCAGAGAATGATTGGCAGTAGTGGGAAACTACCGGGAAGTGGGGGCACACTGCATTAACAAGGGTACCTGCATCATGAACATTTATATACCTAACCCTGAATTGTACTCCACATCTTTAAAATAAAAAAAATTAACAGAAAAAAAGGGAGAATTTTATAATGTGAGAATCATATCTCAGTTAAAAGGAAAAAAATGTACACTGGGATTTCATTAAAAATGCTAAACTGATTTATTTATTTAGCCATGTAATTTTCCCCGGAAAAAATTAGACCAGAGACTGAAATGACTGTCTCACGGTGAGTCAGTGACTGGACTGCAAGCGGGAAAACATCCGGCCACCTACCCTTCAGGCCAAGGGGTTTTTCATTCTACTTAGCTGCCTCATCTCTTTAAAAATCTAAAATAACTCTCAAATCCATGGAAATAAGCAGGAAAGTTTGGAAGGGAGGAAGAGAAGGAGGAAGGGGGTCTATCTGTCCCTTATCCAATAGGTCATTTACTTACCTTAAGCATGTTGTCCTGTTAAAAGTAGAATTTGAATATCAAGTGTCAGTTTCTGACCAGGCTTGGTGGCTCAGCCTGTAATCTCAGCACTTTGGGAGGCTGAGGTGAATGGATTGCCTGAGCCCGTGGGTTCGAGACCCACCCAGGCAACTTGGCAAGACCTCGTCTCTACAATAAATAAAAAACTAGCCAGGCATGGTCGTGCACACCTGTCGTTCTGGCTACTTGGAAGGCTGAGGTGGAAGGATCGCTGGAGCCCAGCAGGTCAAGGATGCGGTAGCCGGGAGCGTGCCACTGCCCTCCAGCTTGGGTGCCAGAGTGAGACTCCAAATCAAAAAAAAAAAAACAATAAAGTGTCAGTTTCCAAGTTTCCTCTTAACATCTGAAGGCCAAGTTCTTATTATGAAATATTATAAATACAGCAGTATTTTTAAAATTTTATCTTAAAGATATGGGGTACAATTCAGGATTAGGTATACAATACAAGTGGACATCGTACAGGCAAAGTGTGGGCCTCCCTTTGGTCCCCACTTGGCCTGGTTTGAGATCAGGTACCCTTATGGATGTTGTGTCCCCTCCCCACCCCCATTCCGGCAGTATCCCACTACTGCCAATTCCTTTCTTACAGAATTACGGTAAATGTTTAGGATCTGCTTATGAGTAAGAACATGTGGTATTTTATTAGCAGTATTTTATAGACACTAAAAATGTGAAAAGTGGCCAGGCACAGTAGCTCATGCCTGTAATGCCAGTGTTTTGGGAGGCCAAAGTGGGAGGATTATTTGAGCTCAGGAGTTTGAGGCCAGCCTGGGCAGCACAGTGAGACCTTGTTTCTTTAAAAAAAAAAAAAAAATCAAAAAATCAGCCACATGTGGTTGCTCACCCACGTACTCAGGAGACTGAGGTGGAAGGAATACCTGAACCCAGGAGGTCGAGGCTATGATGAGCCATGATCATGACCGTGCCACTCCAGCACCCCAGCCCAGGAGACAAAGTGAGACCCCAAGTCATTTTTTTAAATGTGGAAAGTGTTTCAGCAATCATGTTAAGCAAAAAAAGAAAACACGATCTCAACTTAGGAAAACACATACACGGATATATGAAGATATGCACAGAAAGGGAACACATGCACATTTTAACAGTGGTTCTCCCTAACAGATGGGATGATGGGTGTTTTTACAGGTTTCCTCTGTGCTTTTCTGAATTTTCATAATTTCCTTTTAGGAACATACATACATTTTTAATTATGCTATGCTGAGTACCTACTATGCGTCAGACACTATGCTAGTGGCTTTTTAGATATCCTTTCTAATCTCACAACAACCTTACAAGTTAGGTATTACTAGATCCATTTTTGAAAACCAGGAGACCGAGGCTCACGTAGGTTAAGAAACTCATTTACCTTGCTGGGTTTAAAAGGAGAGACTCAAGTGTCACCTTCTCTTATTTTCCGTCTCCTTCCATCTCTTGTCATATCTCCTCTCTCCATCTTACAATGTGTATAGAGGGCCTATGCTTTGACCAAACTGTATCTGATCATTAAAAGTATGGGCAGTGATGCAAAAGGGAGAACACAGAATGACAGAGAATGCTCTGGAAGTGTGTACCGGGGCGTGGGGAGAGGACCTAGAGTCAGAGGACGCTATGACTGGAAAGAGAAGTAGAACTGAGCCAGGCAAACAGGATGAGTGCATTCCAGGCTGAAGGAATAGCATGTTGAAAACGCAGAATCTAGCCTCTGGGTTATAAAACGAGTCCAGGAATACTTACTACCAATTCCAAGCTGTATGTGTGTGTGTATGTACGTGTATATGCAGATTTAGATGCGTATTTTAATATTCTGACTTCAACACCAAATATTAACGTTAACATATTAATTTATTACTAGCATACTAATATTTGTTTATTAAAATATCTAACTGAGAAAGTGTTAATATTTAAATTCTGGATTTTCAAGCCAAATCAGAAATACTCTTCAACCTGTCCTCAGTAGGTTAAATCCACCAGGGACAAGAGAGGCTGTTCCCAGTGCTTCTTGGTCCTTCGCCTCACCCCATTCCAGTTACAGAAAGTAGACCCCTGCAGCTGCCGTTCTTGAAAGCCTTCTCCTTTTAACACTGGTTCACAAGTTTTCCCTTGGTCTCACGGCAGCAGGAGCCACAGCTGGGTTCAATCTCCCACGCCCCCCTCCCCCATGTCGTAAAAATATATTCTAAATGTAAACCACGCAGCGCCAAACTAAAAATGGCTTAGAAAAAGGATCAAACGTACCTTGGGCCAGGCTCTTGTTAGATTTCACAGGCATGAATTTCCCTTTTTTCTCAGCATATGTCGTCAAATGATGCTTAGGTGATGAAACACCCATCTCCAAGTTCACATGAGATAAAAGTGTCTGTTTTTAAACCACCACAGGGAGGGAAGAGAAAGGAGAAGGGAGGAAAAAGAATAGGGAGTGACGTGCAGACCCACACAGGACGCACCTGGGTCCTGAGAATGACACCTGGCGCCAGTGTGCATGCACGCTGGGTTCTTCCTCACGAGGAGTCGCAAGGCCTGAGTACCCGTCCTTCTGACAGTTAGGAGACATCCCCCAGGCCCCAAGCAACTTCCCCTTCCAGGCTTCAGTTTCCTCGTCTATAACATGAGGAGACTGAACCTGATCAGTGGTTCTCAAGCTTTCTTTGTCCTTGGCACTTTTTTAGTTAATATAACCATAAAAAGTTAGTTGGTTTTTATTTTTATCAAAGTGTAACAGACATATTGAAACATGAATAAATCGTGTTCAGCTCAAGGAATTTTTGCCAACTGAATGCAGTTTAAAAAAAAATCAGCAACCAGATTAAATCACAGAACGTTACTGGCATCCCAAAGCCCCCTGGCTTAGCACGTTTTTGAGTACCAGAACTGGAGTGAGGAGCACATCTGAAAGACTAAAAAAAGTGTGTTTGTTTAACTGATTTTAAGAAAAAACTTGGGGAGACACGGAAAACATTTCCACCGTTGCCCTTTCCATTTTGTCATCCATCAGCTCTGTGTCACACGAGTTGAGCCGTTTACTTCCTTGACCAACTCCTAGAACGACCACACTATGGATTTGAGGGGCTGGGCTATGTGGCTCACGCCTGTATTCCCAGCACTTTGAGAGGCCAAGGTGGGAGGATCACTTGAGGCCAGAGTTTGAGACCAGCCTAGGCAACATAGGGAGGCCCTCATCTCCACACAAAATAATGAAAATTAGCCAGGCATGGTGGCATGTGCCCGTAGTCCCAGCTACTTGGGAGACTGAAGAGGGAGGTTCCTTTTGAGCCTAGGAGGTTGAGGCTGCAAGAAGCAATAATTGTGCCACTGCACTCCAGCCAGGGCAACAGAATGAAAATCTATCTAAAAGGGGCAGGGGGAGGGAGAAAGAGGGAGGAGGGAAGGAAAGAAAGAAGGAAGAAAGGAAGGAAGGTAGGAAGGAGAGAAAGAAAAGGAAGCAGGCTCGAAAGCATAAGCGCTCAAAAAATGAGATGAATGAGTAAATGAACTGAACTTGGATTTGAGAGGCTGAGCCCATGGGGCGTGACATGAAAGACATAAAAGCACATGACAATGGCCAGCACTATACATAACTCGCATCCTGGGAAGGATGTTGAAAAACTGCCTACTCAGCGATGGCAAAGGTTTGGACCAAGTTTCCTAGAACTTTGTAACTCGATCATTCAAATTATTTTGTAAATTTTAGAAACATATTGAACTTGGGAGGTAAGAGTTGACCATTCTAAATCATACAATCACAGGAGTATTAAACATCTGGATGGAGAACCAGACTTGGGAAAATTAAAAAGTCTGTTTTCTTTTTTTTGAGTCAGAGTCTCACTCTTGTCGCCCAGGCTGGAGTGCGGGGCATGATCCCAGCCACCGCAGCCTCGACCTGCTGGGCTCTGGCGATCCTTCCGCCTCAGCCTTCCAAGTAGCTGGAACTACAGGCGTGCGCTACCACGTCCAGCTAGTTTTTGATTTATTGTAGAGACGAGATCTCGCTAAGTTGCCCAGGTAGGTCTCAAACCCGAGGGCTCAGGCAATCCACTCGCCTCGGCCTCCCAAAGTGCTGGGATTACAGGCTGAGCCACCAAGCCCAGCTAACATACTCCACTTTAAAACAACACAGGCAGGTTCAGCTTCCAGCTATGGTAAAGTGGATTGCAGCAGACCAGTTCTGATGACAGTAATTGGAGAAGCCAGATAAAATTTTAAAACATCTGTCTAAAGTAATAGGAAAGCTTCAAATCAGCCAGGATTTGGGAGCTGGGTCTTGGAGAGAGGGGAGGTCCACTGGGGAGAGCCCTCTGAGGGTATCTGCCAGTTCTTGGCAGCGGGTAAGGAGCTGACGAGCAGGCAGAGGGTCGCTGGTAAGAGACAGAGAAGCCTGCAGAACTCTGGACACTCTCGTGGGGCTACAGAGACAGGGTAGAGGACAGGACTGAAAGGCTCATCCTACAGTGCTCAGCGAAGCGAGCCTGACTGGACTTTTCTCCTGACTCAGCTGCACAGGCTCAGGGGCTAAGAAGTCCAGGAGAAAGCAAGTGAAAAGTACAATCCCGTTTTGCAGAGTCGCATTTTCAGCAGACTAATGGTACTAGGGAGACAAAAATTGGAACTCAGGGCCAGTCCGAGGGAAGGGGTGGTGAGAAACATCTCAGACTCTCAGTTAGTTCCATCAGGGCCTAGGACTGGGAGAAACCTGAAAGAGCCACGTCCTAAAACTCTGCAGAACAGCTTTAATTGGCCTGAATACCCGACTGGACTGAAGTGATCCCCTTTCTACTGCTGGCAAGGAAGAGGATAAATATTCTCAGCAGGTAGATGACATCATTCTCAGCATTTTCGTATACAATGATGGACACAATAAAAAACGGCCAGGCATATGGAAAAAGAGGACCAAAGAGGAAAAACAGAAAAGATTAAAAAAACTCATAAGTGGCCCACACACTGAAGTTGCTACATAAAGTTTTTACCGTGACTGAGATTTATATACTAAGTAAAACAGATGAAGAATTTTTTTTATTTATTTATTTTGAGTTGGAGTCTCACTCTGTTGCCCAGGCTGGAGTGCTGTGGCACACTCACAGCCACCCCAGCGTCAACCTGCTGGGCTCAAGTGACCCTTCCACCTCAGCCTTCCAGGTCGCTGGAACTCCAGGAGCGTGCTACCATGCCCGGCTAATTTTTGATTTATTATAGAGACCAGGTCTCGCCAGGTTGCCCGGGCGGGTCTCGAACCCGCGGGCTCAGGCAAGCCACTCGCCTCGGCCTCCCAAAGTGCTGGGCTGACAGGCCGAACCACCAAACCCGACCAAGAATTTATTTTTTAACAAGTCTAATAGAAATTCTTGGACTGAAAGATACAAAATAAAATTAAGAAATTAACAGGTTGTGTAACAACAAATTAGACACAGCAAAGAGAGAGCTAGTGGGCTCTAAGACAGGCCAGCAAAAAATAAAAATAAATAAATAACCAAACTAAAATGCAAAAAAAAAAGGACTAGGTATATAGAAAATAAAGGAAAGGATATTTGGGAAAGGATAAGGAGTTCTAACATAAAGAAACTGGAGTCCCAGAAAAACAGGAGATAAAGGAGCAAAAAGATATTTGAAGAAATAATGGCAGAGAATTACCAAAAAAAAAAAAAAAAAAATCAAATCACACAGATTCAGGAAGGGCCGAAAACCCCAAGCAGGATAAATGCAAGAAAAACCGCACCAAGGAAAAATGTTGAAACCTGATATATTGAGAGAAGTCTTAAAGGCAGCCAAAGGAAAAAGATGCAACATCAAATAGCAGCAACAACACTGACAGCCAACTTCTCCAAGAAAGTCAGAAGACAATGGGACATCTTGAAAGTACTGGAAGGATATCTGCCTCCCAGGACTCTACACGCCCAGTAAAACTATCCTTCAGAAGCAAAGGCAAAGTGAATTCAGTTCCAGATCACGAAAACTGAGACTATTCTTTCCTACCAAATAGGCACAGGCACTACCAGGAACGTTAAAGGAAGTATTTCATGCAAAAGGAAAAGATTCCAGAGGGAAAACACTGAAATTCAGGAAGAAATGAAAAGCAATGAGCGGGACAAATATGTGGGTAAATCTAAATGAACACTGATTCTACAAAGCAATCATTTCAGCCGCCTATGGGGGTTTAAATATATGTATAATTAAAAGGAAATAGAATAACAACCTAAAAGGCAGATGTGGGATGAGGGAGGAGATAGGGTAAATGGAGTTAAAGTGTTCTAAGATCCTAATCCTGTCTGAAAGATGATTAAGTAAGAGTAGCATTCAGGTAGCCACACACACCACACACACACACACACGCACACACACGCACACGTAAAATGAAAACAAACATGTAACTAATATGCTAGCAAAGAGGAGAAAGGAAAAGTTAAAAATAATGCTTGAGGCCAGGTACAGCAGTTCATACCTGTAATCCCAGCACTTTAGGAGGCTGAGGTGGGAGAACTGCTTAAGCCCAGGAGTAAGAACTCATCTCTACCAAAAAAAAAAAAAAAAAAAGAACCAAATTAGCCAGGCATGGTGGCACATGCCTGTAGTCCCAACTACTCAGAGGCTGAGACAGAATGATCGTCTGAGCCCAGGAGTCGCTCGAGGCTGTGGTGAGCCATAATCATGCCACTGTACATCAGCCTGGGCAATAGACTCTGACTCAAAAACAAACAAAATGGAAGGCTGAGGCGGAAGGATCGCCGGAGCCCAGCAGGTTGAGGTTGCGTGGCCGCAGCCACTGCACTCCAGTCTGGGCGACAGTGAGACTCCAACTCAAAAAAAAAAAAAACAACACCAAAAAATTAAATAGAAGGGCACAGAAGAACAGAAGTACACAAATGGGAAAAGATACACCATGTATTTATAAACCTAAAGAAGGCTGGTATAGCTACATTAATATCAAAAAGGTAGGCTTCGAGGCAGGAGGCATTACTCAAGATAAGGAAGGATATTTCATAATAAAGATACAACAATTACAAATTTGTATGGTATGTGCATAATAACATAGCCTCAAAGTTAAATAAAGCAAAAATGGGTAAACATAAAAGGAGAACTAGGTAAATCTAAACTCATAATGGGAGAGTCTACCTTCTCTTAGGAACCAACAGAACAAGAAAAAAAATCATGAGGATATAGAAGATATGCACTACAAGATTAAGAAGCTGAAATTAATGTCATGTACATTGATTGGGACCAAACAATCTTAGTATGCATGATCTTTTAAAGTACACATACAACACACAAATACAAAAATTGACCATTTGCAGAACCACAAGTCTCAAAAAATTTCAAAATCATCCAACACATATTCTTTGACTTCAGTGAAAGCAAACTAGAAGTCAACGGCAAAAAGATAACTAGAAATCTCCTAACTGTTTAGAAATTAAAAGTACATTTTTTACATAACCCTGTTGGTCAAAAAAATCACAAGGAAAATATACAATATTGTAAGCTAAAGAATAATAAAAGGCCGGGCTCGGTGGCTCAGTCTGTCATCTCGGCACTTTGGGAGGCCGAGGTGAGTGGATTGCCTGAGTCCACGGATTTGAGACCAGCCCGGGCAACCTGGCAAGACCTCATCTCTACAATAAATCAAAAATTAGCTGGGCACGGTAGTACGCGCCTGTAGTTCCAGCTACTTGGAAGGCTGAGGCGGAAGGATTGCCAGAGACCAGCAGGTTGAGGCTGGGGTGGCCGTGAGTGTGCCACTGCACTCCAGCCTGGCGACAAAGTGGGACTCCAACTTAAAAAAAAAAAAGAATAATAAAAATGTGGCATAGCAATACTTGCAGGATGCAGCAAAAGCTACACTTAAAGGAAAATGGATAGCCTTCAATGAAAATCTCTTTAAAAGAAAAGCTAAAAATTACAGATACAAACTTATATTTCAAAAAACTAAAAAAAATTTCAGAAACCAGGGCCAAAGAATATAAAAGGAGATAATAAAGAGAAAAGAACTCATAAGATGGAAGATAAATGTGTAATACAAAAAGCAACCAAGTGGAAGACTGCTAAGATTACTAAAATTCATAAAACCTCGGCAATATTCATCAAAATAAATGAGAATTGCCAGTATAAAAATAGAAATGTCACTGTCAGGGATAAAAAATAGGGATAACACTACACAACCTGAAGACATGTAAAAGATCAAAACAGGCTATAAGAAAACCTTGTGCTGATAATGTGAAAATTGAGGTGAAACAGACATATTCCTAGAAAAACACAACTTATTAAAACACAGAAAGAGAAAACCTGAATAATTATATAACTATTAAAACAAGTAAGTCTATATTTTGAAACCTTCCAACAATAAAACTTCCAGGTCCAAATGACTTTACTAGTGAATTTTTCCAGACATTTAAAGAATAATTCTAACCTTACAAAACTCCTTCAGGGAATAGAAAAAAAGAAAATACTTCCTAATTCATTTTATAAGGCCAACATATCCTTGATGTCAAAACCTGACATCAAAAGGAATTACACAATAAAAGAAAATTACAGGCTAATCTCCCTCATAAATAAAGATGATTCTCAACAAACTATTAGCAAGCCAAATCCAGCAATATATAAAAAGGATAACAAACATATCACAACCAAGTTGAATTTACTACAGAAATGCAAAGTTGGTTTAACATTCAAAAAAATCAATGCAATTTACAATATTAATAAAATCAAATAGAAGACTCATATGATCCACATAATGCAGAAAAATATTTGATAATACTCAGGACCAGTTCATGATAAAAACTTAGTACACGAAGAATAGTAGATAACTTTCTTAATCTGATTTGTAAAAGGTGTCTATATACATCTCACATCAAGTATTGTACTTAATGGTGAAAACTTGATCGCTTTTCCCCCTGAGGTCAAGAATAAGATAAGCATATTCACCACCACCACTTCTATTCAACGTTGTAAGACAGATCTCATCTAACACAATGAGACAAGGAAAAAGAAGTATAAAGTTTGGAAAAGAAGAAATAAAGCTGTCATTATTCACAGAAAACCAACCATCTACATAGTAAACCCCCCAAAATCTGAACACTATTAAAATTAATACGTACATTTACCAAGGTCACTGAAATAAGGTCAACATATAAAACCAATTGTATTTCTATTTCCCAGGAACAATTAGAAAATGAAAATTTGAAGTCCCACAGAGAGTCACCTGCCATTTGTTCTCACGTGTGTAATCTAAAAAGTCAAGCTGATAGAAGTCGAGAAGAGAAAGGGGTTCCCAGAGACTGGGGTGTAGGGGAGGCTGGCCAGAAAGGGAAAACGCTGACCAACTGGTGCAAAGTTACAGTTAGACACAGGAATACACGGGAGTTCTACTGTGTTGCACAGTGACTAGAGTTAGTAATGTGTTGTATAGGTCAAAATAACTATAAAAGAGATAATTTTAAACATTCTCAACATGAAGATAGGATGAACCTTTGCAGTGATGAAGATGCCAGTCAGCCTAATGTAGTCATTCCATAACGTACACCTGTATTGAAACATCACATTTGGCCGGCCTCGGTGGCTCAGCCTATAATCCCAGCACTTTGGGAGGCTGAAGCAAGTGGATCACCTGAGCCCGCAGGTTCAAAACCAGCCTGGGCACCTTGGTGAGACCTCGTGTCTACAAAAAAAAAAAAAAAAATTGTCCAGGCATGGTAGCACGTGCCTGTAGTTTCAGCTACTTGGAAGGCTGAGGCGGAAGGATCGCCAGAGCCCAGCAAATCGAAGCTGGGATGACTGTGAGTGTGACACTGCACTCCAGTTTGGGTGACAGAGTGAGACTCCAACTCAAAAAAAAAAAAGAAAGAAACATCACATTTTACCCCATAAATATAAACAATTATTATTTGTCAGGCTAAAATAAAATAAAAATGAAAAAATTAATAACAATTATTATTTTTGAGTCAGGATCTCAGTCTGTCACCCAGGCAGGAGTGCAGTGATCTCGGCTCCCCACAGCTTCAGCCTCCCAAGTAACTGGGACTGCAGGTACACACCACCATGCCCGGCTAATTTTTTATTTTTTGTAGAGACAAGGTTTTGCCATGTTGCCTAGGCTGGTCTCGAATTCCTAAGCTCAAGCAATCGTCCCACCTTGGCCTCCCAAAGTGCTGGGATTACAAGCATGAGCCACCATACACAGCTAAATGGGTCAGAAGACTTTTAAAACATTCTCTCTTCAATTTTTTTGTTGTTTGGTTTTGTTTTATTTTTAGAGACAGGGTCTCACTCTGTCATTCAGGCTGGAGTTCAGTGGTGCGATCATAGCTCATTACAGCCCTAAACTCCTGGGCTCAAACAATCCTCCTTCCTTAGCCTCCCAAGTAACTGGGACCTCAGGCATGCCACCACACGCAGCTAATTTTTAAATTTTTTTTGTAGAGAGGGGGTCTCACTATATTGTCCAGTCTGGTCTGGAACTCCTGGGCTCAAGCAATCCTCCTACCTCGGCCTCCCAAAGTGCTAGGATTACAAAGGTGAGCCACCATGCCCAGCTTTATTCTTTTTGAAAGGAGCCAGAAATACCTATTGAACCAATAATCTCAGAAAGTTTTACTCTTGGCTCAAATTCTTTTAAAACATTAAGGCAGTCAAAAATCAAGTCATTTTGTAAACTCTGCATAACACAAATTTTGTATATACATACAATTTCTCTGTTTAGTATCTCAAGATGAAATAACCTACCTAACACAAAATTAAATGAAGATATAATAGATATAATGTTCCAACCGTAAAGGAGAAGTGAAACAAGTTATTTATAATAAGGCAACATGTATTTCCACATGCAAATACTCAGACAGGACTACATTAGGAAATATAATTAGTAGTCAGCTACTTGCACCTGCATATGGACTGAATGAGACAGGTGTGTTGTCTTGATGTCTCAAACACAAGCGGTGCAGCTTTGAGCAAGTGATTTTCTGAGCAAAATTAAGTAGAATCTTCTTAGGTTACACAGCATTTTTAATCCTGGAAATTTCAGTGCATATATAAAACCAGTTTATGTTCTAAGCTCAGAAAAGTATAGAGGGCTTTCACCTACCTCTTTGGCAAGACATTTGAAAGGTGCATGGGACACGAACTAATCTGTCATTGAATGGAACATTCTAGAACATCACAGGACAGCTAGCGTTTTTTTTCTGCCCACGCCTGCTACTGGAGCCCCTCAATCATGTGACAATCAAAAAACACACTTGCAAATTTCCAGTGTGCCTCCCAGGAAGCAAAAGCATGCCCATTCAGAACCACTGGCCCCAGCCAGTCTCCAATCCCAACTTCACCACACCCTGAAGCCCTGAGAAATCACTCAGTCACTTACAGACCACCCCAGCTGAAGTATCATTTCACCAACTCACCCAATCGCATGCAGCAATGACAAAACTCCTTGAAAGAATCTGTTTTCTCGAAAAGTATCTAAAGAGCCATGATATTTCAGAAAAATCACATTTAGATTTCCTTACAGGTGTTTTATTTGGAATTACAGAGTAGGGAGTGGACACAGATTAGGGGATGGACAATCTATTTTTTAATATTTAGGGCCTACAAGTCTGGATCTGACCCTGCTCAAACTCCCAATCAATTTTGTAACAACTTGAAAAATTATTTCAGGAACCTCTTAGATAACACTCAAATCCTAGTTTTACCACATTAAAAGGTTATGCGTAACTCTGTTTGCTCACAAATGCCATGTTTTCCATTTTGAAAAAAAGTCTAGAAAAATTGGAAAATGAGAACTACTTTCTCTGACCTTTTACATACAAAAAACTTTCCAACCAAATTTTCAAATTCTTCACTTCTGTTCTTTTGTGTCTCTGCTTCTAAGACCTTGTTACACAAAATACTCAAAGAACTTACTAAAAAGAACATTTGGAGCTGAACTCTACTTGCCAAATAAACACAACCTAAACAGTTAGGCAAAGCCATCATTTTCTAAGGTTCACATTTCCCTTTTTATAATGGGTAAATTAATACTAGTAATAAATGATGCTGACAGTTTTATTAAAAACTGTACTTCTACAGAGTAGTTCAAGCCATTGTCCGCCATGTGAATAATTTCAAAGGTAAGAAGACTCGGGTTTGAGCCTTGGCTCTACCATTTACTGTGTGTTCCTGTACAAAATTCTCAACCCATTTCTTTACTTGTAAAGTACCACTTGCAGTGCAGTGTTGTGACAGTAGGTACAGCACCTCGAAAAGAGCTTTGCACATAATAGTTGTTCATTAAATAGGAGTTATGGTTGTTATTATTATAATTAGCTGTCATGTTTGCCAATATCTACTTATTAACTCACTCAACTATTTTCTTTTTAGTTGCCTTATGCATAATTTTTTTTTCCTGGCTTGCAAAGCATTTTGAGATATGCTGAATAAATGTTATACATTGGTTTCTGTATTTAAAAGCCTCACTGAACTGTCTTAAGAAAAACTAAGAGAAAAGAAAAGAAAGCAGCTATTGAACTGTGATTTGACATTTACTGAACCAGTCATGTGATAGCAAGTTTATGAAAATTCACTTTCTGATTTGTAACACCCTGAACCTATTTGCCCCATGAACCTCTTTAAATTTTACCTGGTTCCTTACAACATTTTAATTGTTTTTCTGTGACCTTTTTCAACACAAAGACTCTAATTTTTAGTGTTTTTATATCTCATATTCAGGTCTCCAGTTGGTACTTTGGTACCTACAAACAGCTCCCATGGTCACATCTACACACTCACACACCACCTCACATAACACACTCATCTGGTCCTTGTCAACACATGCCCATCTCCCAGTCTGGAAGGGATTCTTTGATTTCAAAGAAACTGGTTGGGAAGAGGCTTGGGGGACTCAGAAATACAGTAATTCATAACCTGTTTGGGGGTCTTTGAAAATCTGAGGAAAACTATTGACCTGTGTGTGTGTGTGTGTGTGTGTGTGTGTGTGTGTGTGGTCTGTCTGTGTCTCTCTCTTCTCTCTATATATATGTATACATGCATGTGTGTGTATATATACATATATGCATGTTGTGTATATTTATATGCATATAAAACTGCATTTTGCAGGCTCCTTCAAAACCATTAATAAGCTCCAATTTATTTCAGTGCTCCCCAAACTTTTTTGACTGAAGTAAAAGAAAATTAGATCTAATGTCAGAATACAGCCTATACCTACATACATAAACATAAATGTCTAAAACTGAAGCTTCAGGAAATATTAGTACTCCTACCATGTACAATGGTTTCTGACATTTTATTTTGTTTCATCTAAAATACAGCTTAAGACTCACTACGTCACTTTCTCACTCCCCATACTCTGACAAACAGTAGTCTAATCTAGCCTCTCCCCATTTTAGGGCTAAAGAAATTAAGACATAAAGAAATAACGGACAATTAACTCATTGTCTTAGGTCACTAATGAGTTATGACTCAACGAGCCAGGGCCTGCCTATCTTGACTCCCAACCCGAGGCTCTTTCCAACAGAAAGGCAAGCAAAAATTCTAAACACCAACTCCCCTCAAAAAAAGGCCGAGACTCTGAAGCATAAAACATACTGACACACCGAGAAAACGGGAGAGTTTTCATTCTAAACAACGTTGAATATTAACTCAATTTGAGCCTTCCAATTCAGGCAGCGTTCATTTTCCCTAAATCATGCCCGTGGCCTAGCATGACTTGGCAAATAAGCAAAATGTTCTTCTCCAGAAACTCTTTCCCCGGCCACTGAAAACAGCACGGGAGAAGCCAACATTCTTCTTGGCGTCAATTTTAAATACTTTGATTACACACGTACTGCTTGTCCATGAGAGGCAGTCTTAGAGTCAGGGTGACTAGGTCCTCTTTCCACTTACTAGGCCCATGCGTGGTGTTTTCTTACCCACTAGAGCTGCCGGATTAAAATTTAAACATCAAAACCACATAGATCAATACGTGCACGTGAATGATCCCGGGCCTCTGAGATGCTAACACGACCCACAACCGCCACCTGGCCCTTTCCAAAACCTCAATGACACAAGGGGGGCAACTGTTTCAGAGCCTTCATCACAGTTCAGTAGATAAAAACTCCATTCTCTCCACCGGCATCAGGCGGTACGCGGTGCTTCCTCCTTCCTTGTCTTGTTTTAATGTGGAGTATACAGATCCCTGCCCATCACAGGGTGGGACTGGTCCTGTGTCACGAGCCAGAGAGCGCGGCTGCCTCCCGGGAACAGGGGAAGGCCAAGCTCGGCGGCCCTGCGCGCAGGAGGGCTTGGGGCCTGCGCTGTCGCACGGATCACCCAGACAACTTAACCCGGGCACGGGGAGGGGCGCGGGGCGCCGCGCGCAGCCCCCACATGCGCCCCCAGCTCCCTGCGCCAAGGGCAACGCGCTGGGCCTCCTTGGAGCTGAGCGCATCGGGAGCAGGGCGGTGCGGACCGTGGCGCAGGGGCTCCGATCTCGCCCTGCACGCCGGTGGGAAGAAAGGGGGGGGGCCGGCGGGCCCTAAAATTAGCACTCCGGGAGCAGGGGCAGGGCGCTTCGGCGCAGAGATGGCGTCCTCCGCCGAGCGCTGTCCCGGGGCGCGCTGCCGGTCTGCGCCTTCCTCGGGCACGCGGGCCGGGAGCATGACCACGCAGCAGCGCGGAAGGGCCCCCCGGAAACAGGATCGGGGAGCACGTGCGGCCTCCGGAGACGGAGGAGGGGCTGTGGGGGGCTATCGCTCCTCCCCCAACTGCGGCAGAAAATTCAAGGAGCCTCAGAATTTAAAACCCCAGAATCCTCGTTGCTGAACTTAAAATGTGGTTGACTCATTCTCAGCGAGCCCTTTCCTTTCCTCGGTCTCACTGAAATTCGTTTCTCTCCTCCATTCCTCCAACAGAATTAGAGTGTTGGGGGGGGGGTGATGTACTGGGAGCCCAGAGGGTGGAAGCCGACGAGTGGGGGGAGCTTGCACCCGAACATTCCTGCAAGATCAACAGTTCTGAAGGTCAGCGCGGCTCCCCGCAGGGCGCCCGCCGGAGAGATTAATGTCCACTGAGGGTTTCTCCAGCCCCAACTGTTTAAGCCCCAAGTATTTCAGATATTCCAATCCTGATAAGGTACAGATAACCTGCATATCCATTATTGTTTTGAACACCTCCAAATAAAACCATCAAAATCCTGGGAGCTGTCATAAAGGAAATCTGTGAAACGGAAACACTGTTACTCAGCCAAGATTACATGAAGAACGCACAAATTGAGTTATATTTAGCTCTACAGAAAGGGAAAGCTGAATGACACAATATTTGGAAACTAGAAGCTAGTCATCTTCTAAGTCATCCTCTTTATTATATAACTGGAACGGTCAAACAATATGCGCACCGTCATTTTAAAACAGGTATGGACACAAACCAAACGCGCTGGCGAGGCGGCACCTCCCCTCCGGGTCTCAGCCTACCCTCCGCAGCCGGCCCTTACCTTTATTTTCAGAATCTTTCATCCTCTGCTCCCTCCCTCTGCTGCAAAGGAGCAGGAAAGTCCGGCTGATTCTGCAACCCTGACTTTTGGTTTGTCATTCGCAGACAGTCAGCGGTCTCGGGGCGAAGTCCCTCACGGAGGAGCACCAGCTATGATGATTGCAGGCAAGGCGGCCCGCGGGGTTATAATTTTGCTTATGCTGGAGCCAGAGGATGGGGATGGAGGCAGACGTAAACACACATTCCAAAACATGGCATGGAACCGGATCTGGAGCCAAGGCCTGCCTTCCCTTCCCTCAAGAGAGGCAACCAGCTGCCTCGCGCTTCCTGGTCTCAAGAGATTCGGTTCCGCTGGAAAGGGGGAGAACGTCTGTGCCATGCACCAGGCTTGTTTTCGGATGGTGACTCAACTTTGGAGGGAGATTAAGAGCCGCGTACTTTCATTCATTCCTTCAAGGAACATTCCTTAAACCCCTCCATGGACGGGGCTCTCTGCTAAGCACTGGGGATATAGCAGCGTATAAGACCAGCCTCAGTCCCCAAGCTGCTCACAGGCTGCTACAAGACAGAAGCTTACATACCATTCAATGATCTGTGTCTGCTGCGTGGACGCAAGTTATTGAACCCACTTCACCCAAGCGTAAGTTGATACTCAAAGAGGCTTTAGTGACTGGTTGTAAGCCACTGAATGGCTGACCCACAAACAGGTGTGAGGAGGGCAAGAAAAGTCAAGCAAATCATGGTCACCCGATGTAAGCTTCCCTTGGATCATTACACAGCTCAGATTCATTCATTCATTCATCCCATCAATCATTCATTCAACAAACGGCTCGTTGTGTCAGGCATGGTTCCACCTGTTAGGGTTTCCAATGTCTGTTCTCATGGCTATTACATTCTGGGGGGAGGATTCCAACAGGCAATAAATAAACAAGTACAAACATATAATAAATGCTGTGAAGAAAAATGAAGTATGGTCATGAGATAAGATTAGGTGGCCAGGCTAGGTGACATGTAACTTATTTTATGGAAAGTGGGTAAAAAGTCACCGCCATCGCTTCCCAACACCTTCACTCAAAACTTGTTTCTCAAGTTCTGAACCCTTCCAGCCTCCTCTGCTTCATACGCACTCACTGATGGGTGGTGTTTCCTCCCCATTATACAGATCGGTAAACTGATATCCAGAGAGATTAACTGACCCAACCCAGGACCTGATTAAGTTGGAAGAAGAGCAACAAAAAGAAATATGTCTCTTACCCTCAGCCTCAGAAAGTGTGGGGTTAAATGCAATACTGACATTTAAAACCTGCTGGACTAGGAGGAAACAGCGTTGAAGACTCATCTCTAGCATTTATTAACCGAGTAGTGTGGAGCAGTGATTTAACCTCTCTGGCACCAGTTTCCTTGTCTATAAAGTGGGGATAATCATGGCTGCCCTGTATTTGCACCAGGCTGTTCAGAAGATAAAAGGGAGAATGGGTGCAGTACTTTGTAAACTAAATGCTGTATAAATACAAGGTATAATTACCAACTGCTTGGACACATTTGAAGAAGACTAATTGCCAGTGTTCACCCATTTATTACTACAGCCCAAGAGTCAAAGATAGCTACAGAGAAAGCTTTCATGGCCACGAGGGGTCCTTGAGTTGATTTCTAGCTGCCACAATTTGAAGACTCCCTGAAAGTTTGGGGACATTTTAAGTATTTCCTTTTGGTTCCCATCTTTCCTCGTCAGCGAGAATGCCATTATGTTCCTCTTTGACAACTTAAGACCAATAAGGAAAATCTGCCTTCACTACAACCCTTTCCTGGCCACCAAATGAGCCACTGGCCCATATGCCACATTGAAGAAACAGGCATCTTTATCTCCAAGGACCAAGTCCAGGGTAGCCACTGTGTACCCAGGCTGAGAGGGTGAGGAAGCAGGTGGTGAGCGGCCACTCTTCATGCACTCTTTCATTAAAGAATATCCATGGCGGTGCTCCAAACACGGGGGATGGCACAGTGCTGGACAGAACGTTCTCTGTCCTTGGGAGCATGTAGTCTCAGGTCAAGCAATTTCCATAAGGTATGACGATCTACAGACTCAGGCAAAGAAATGCCATGGCCTGGGTTTGAATCGTAGGGCAAGAGCTCTAGAGCAGAAGAGGATGGGTTCAAACACAGTCCCTGCCACTCACCAGCCCCCGGAGTAAGCTGGCACAAGTGCACGCATCTCTGTAAGTTTCCATCACCTGCTCTGTGGACTGAAGTCATAATAATGGTACCCACCGCCTAAGGCTGGGTGAGGTCCCAATGAATTAATATGCATCAAGTGCATGGCTTAAAGTCTGACACATAAAGAGCTCCATAAATGTTGCAAGATTAATATTATTACCCATGACTGGGTCAAGTTTGCCCCTCGGAGCCTCAGTTTCCTCATAAAATATGGAAAATAACTAGTTTGTAGGGTTATTGTGAGATTTGCCCCTGAGGAAGAATACAAAGCCCTTGCATACAGGGAGTAGCTAACCACCAACCAGCCTCACTCCAGGCCTTTCTTAACCAACAGTTTCCCCCAGACAAAAAGACAAGTGCTACGAAGTGGAAAAAGAGTGGCCATTTACACTAAAAAGGAGGCCATAATTGTTTCAAAAGCATGGTTATTTCTAGAGGTATCTGCATTTTACCCAACATTGTCTTTTCAAAAGCTTTCAAGCATACAAACAAGTTGAAAGAATCATATATGAGCCCCATATCCAAATACATGTTGGTATATTTGCTTTATCACATGTGTCCATTTCTTTATCCATCTTCAAAAAAACAGTCAAGTTGAAAGAAGTTGGGTGGGATTGACAGTAGTCGATATCTACTTGGGGAAGGAAGGGCACACCTCATCAATAAGGGTACCTCACAATGAATATACCTAACCCTGAATTGTACCCCACAATTTTAAAATAAAAATTAAAAGAGGAAAAACTAAAAAAGAAAGAAGTTGGAAGGTCTCATCAAATAAAAAGAGCCTTTACTTTCCCTCCTGACACAGCATTTACAGAAGTCTGAAGCCACCTGATACTGTGGCCATTCCCAGCAGGGCCAGGTGAACTCTCAGAAGTCTTGTCCTGCCCCACAGTCAACCTCCAGACTATATCCAGTTAGGGACAAGGGTGGTTCACACCTTGGAGCTTTCCACAGCAGAGTATGTCTCTGGCAATAAACTGATATGATGCACCATTATAAACAGCCATGAATGGATGTGATGCCCTATCTCAATAACTGGGTTTAGGGGAAGCTTCAGGCGGACTCCACTGGCCAGGAAGTCCTTGACAACTCTGCACATCCTTGTCTTGTTAGATGCCACTTCTGAGTCACCAAACTTGTGAGTCATGCTCAGCAATCAGAGGCCATCTTGAGAACAAAATCAAAGAGAATTTTCAAGAACAATGAGTGAGACCCTGAATTGAAACGGAATAAGGCCTATTATTGTCCTAACAAAACAAAAAGGAAAAATACGCTGCTGGGTTTTTTAATATTGTGGGTTAAACTTCCCCCAGCTGCATTTTTACTGTGAAGAAACACTGAGGGTGAAAAAAACGTTTATACATTCCCTTGGAACTTTTGAGGCATTTTATTTCTTGATCAGTGCATAGGTAACCAAAGAGAGACTCAAACACATGTCTCAAATTAGGCAGATGAAATTATCTTTCAATGACTTATCTAGAATCTCTTGGAGCTCAGTCATTCATTTCCAAAATGAGCCAGCATGGGGTGGAGGGAACCTGGCTTCACCACCACACTCCATCTTCCTCCATCCAGCCAAGCCATAAAAGAGGTGAGATGGAAAAAAAAAACAAAAAACAACTGCTTTTTGGGGAGACGGGGGAGGTTTATGATTAGGGCTAACTACAGAAGAGGGCAGCATGACTGTAAGAAAAGCTGCATAAACTCGCATGAAGAGAATCCCTTGAGCCCAAGAGTGCAAGACCAGGTTTGGCAAAATAGCCAGACCTCATCTCTACAAAAACAAAAGATAAAAATTTAAAAATTGCCGGGCTCGGTGGCTCAGCCTGTAATCCCAGCACTTTGGGAGGCCGAGGTGAGTGGATTGCCTGAGTCCACGGGTTCAAGACCCACCTGGGTAACTTGGCGAGACCTTGTCTCTACAATAAATCAAAAATTAGCCAGGCGTGGTAGCACACACCTGTAGTTCCAGTTACTTGGAATGCTAAGGCAGAAGGATCGCTGGAACTCAGCAGGTTGATGCTGAGGTAGCCATGAGTGCGCCACTGCACTCCAGCCTGGGTGACAGAGTGAGACTCCAACTTAAAAAAAAAAAAAAATTAGCTAGGCATGGTGGTACACACCTATAATCCCATCTACTCAGGAGGCTGAGGTGGAAGGATCACCTGAGCCCAAGAGGTCAAGGCTGCTGAGCCGTGATTGGGCCACTGCACTTTAGCCTAAGTAACAGAGTGAGACCCTGACTCAAAAAATAAAAAAAAAAAAAGAAAAGAAACAAACCAAAGCTGGATGAGGTGGCTCACACCTGTAATCCCAGCACTTTGGGAGGCAGAGGCAAGAGGATTGTCTGAGCCCATGAGTTCAAGACCAGCCTGGGCAAGTTGGCGAAACCTCGTCTCTACAATAAATCAAAAAATTAGCTGGGTGCAGTAGTGCATGCCTGTAGTTCCAGCTACTTGGAAGACTTGAGGCAGAAGGACTGCTTGAGCCCCGCAGGTCGAGGCTGCGGTGGCCATGAGTGTGCAACTGCACTCCATCCTGGGCAAGAGAGTGATACTCTGGCTCAAAAAAAAAAAATTAAAACACAGATTTCCAGAGTTTCTGATTTGGTAGCTCTGAAGTGGTGGCCAAGAATCTGCATTTCTGATGAGTTCCCAAGTTCTGTTGAAGCTGCTGGCCTGGAGACCATGCTAGAAAAATCAGGGCTCTATAGTCATGTAAGCAGAGCAGGTGGGAGGAGAAGGGCCTGGGTCTACAGATAAGTCAGTGATGTGTTTCCACTCTGACAAGTGCCCATCACTTCCCGGAGCCTAGCTAACACGCCTTGCATTTACACAGCCCTTTCCTTTTAATGCTTCCATGTGAGCTAATATCCTTGGGAATGAGTGAGGTAGGCATCATTACCTCCAGCTGATGTGATTTGTTTTTAGAGAATGACAGTGAATAAACCATTCAAGGGCAGTATTCTGCCCTCTTCTCCAGGCAACCTGTCCTGGAAAATACTATCTGCAGGTAAGACTGACTCAAGTTCCAACCTGTGTCTCTCAGAAACACACAGCTCAGGAAGGGGCTCCCGGACCCACCAGGTTTTGAAGGAGGTACTTTCTGGTGGGAGGAACTCAGGGCCAGTTATCTACCATAATTCCAAGGGCTAGAGAAGGCTACTGCTCACAAAGTACTTCGCCACTTGCTCCCCTTTCTGTAAGCTACAAGCTTTGATATTTGACTAAAATATGCTTTTCTGGAAATGAGGGAAGCATTTGGAGGGTTAATTTCCACTTGACACTGCTTGTTCATATTCCCATTTAGAACCACTTTTAAAAGTTGTTCAGACATCTATACTTTGTATACTAATTGTTTAAAACTCCCATAAATGAATAAGAAAAAGACAAACCACCAAGTTAAAAAATGCGAGAAGATATCAGTGAGCATTTTACAGAGGTTCACACAAGAATGGCCAATATTCATGTGAAAAGATACCTAGCTTCAGCACTCGTTAAGGAAATTCAATATAAAACAACCATGGAGTACCATTTTACACTCAACAAGTTGGCAAGCATTAAAAAGTGAGCCAGGCATGGTGGCTCATGCCTATGATCCCAGCACTTTGGAAGGCAGAGATGAGAGGATTACCTGAGTTCAGGGGTTTGAGACCAGCCTTGTCTCTACAATAAATAAATAAATAATTAGCTGGGCGTGGTTTCACGTGCCTGTAGTTCCAGCTACTTGGAAGGCTGACGTGTAAGAATTGCCTGGGCCCAGCGGTGGAGGCTGCAGTGGCTGTGAGCATGCCACTGGTCATTGCCCTCCAGCCTGGGAAACAGAGTGAGACTCCAGTTCAAAAAAAAAAACAAGGCAGGAGGATTACTCGACCCAAGAGTTTGAAACCAGCCTAAGCAACATAGTGAGATCCTATCTCTACAAAAAAAAAAAAAATGGCCTAATGTGGTAGCGTGCACCTGTTATCCCAGCTGCTCAGAAGGCTGAAGCAGAAGGATCACTTGAACACAGGAGGTCAAGGCTGCAGAAAATGAGCTGTGATGGTGCTACTGCACTCCAGCTGGGCAACAGAGGGAGACCCCCCCCAACTCAAAAAAAACATCTGACAGCATTCAGTAAGGAACTGGGGGTTGGGGATCTGGTAGGAACTGAATTAGCACAAATGTATGGCGGTCAGCTTGGCAATATCTTTTAAAATTTAAAAGACCATAAGTCCTTTGACACAGTAATTGTCCTTTCTAGATATTTATCCTATAGTCATGTGACAAGTGTTCAGACTTGGAATGACTCATTCTCCTTGTAGATAAACATGAATGGAAGGATTCATTCCAGACATGTTTTATTGAATGTCTGCCATGTTCAGGGCAGTGTTTGGATGAAAAGTGGGAATACATACTAGGAGTCCCTAGACGCTATGTGGCTTCTCCCTGCAGCCTCCTGGTGAAAATGGTTTAAAGGTGAAGAAAGAAGGACAGTAATGCAAAAGACATTGTGGTTGGTCCAGAGATAGCTGCCCCAAAGAAGCCTCCAGCTATGGTCGCTCCCCATGGTGGGCTCAATGATTTTTCCTGCCCCACAACTAACCGTACTAATAGTAATACAAATAGCAACCGGCCCTTTGTGAGCCTCTGTGTACCAGAAACCCACTTAGTCATAACCGTAACATGGTGGCAGACGAATGATCATCCCCATTTTTCAGATAATATACGAGTGAGTTTTAGAAAGATTAAGTACCCTAGCCAAGATCACACAGCTTATTTAGTGTGCCACTTATTAGTGGCAGATGCCAATCACAGTCTGTGTGATGTCAAAGCATATGATTCTAGATGCCCAAAGTGTCATTAACATGATGAGAAAGTCAAACTCACATTAGAAAATCAAGTCAAATTGGGATTTCTTTTATTGCATAATATTTATAAATTTTACTTCTCTCTGCCTTAAGTATAGAGATTGAAACTTGTATGTGTGTGTATAGGGACATGTGGCAGAAAGGATGCTGTATAGGTAGTCAGGACTGTCATCTGCCACTCACCGGTCACACGCCATCCTGCAAGTCACTCAGTGACTTGCTTCACCTTCCTCATGGATAAAATGGGGGGGGATAAGTAACATCTGCCCTCCCTCCCTCCAGGCGTGTTGTCAAGATCTACACAAAATCCTGTAGTTGAACTATTCTGTAAGATGTAAAGTATCACGGAACATTAGCTATTGTGGCCTCATCCCTAGGTATACAGGGAAATGGGAAGAAAAATCGCAGAGGAACACAGTGACCAGCCAAGAGCCCATCTAAGAAAAGAGAGGTGTGGGATGGCCATGAGCCCTGGGAAGCTGTAGGTAAACTCCAGGACAGGAACAGAGAAGCAGAGGGGACTGTGTATGGTTTTAAAAATCATAAGACTAGAACACTTACCGTAGCCCAAATTACTACAGTGGTAATATCCATGTATTTCTCTCTTGTAAACATTTACAGGACACCTGGAATAACACTATGCTTGTAATTATCACTCAAGGAATACCTGTTGCAATCATCAGTCTCATTCAAGCTCATGAAAAGGGGTGGTCAGCCTTCAGCTATACTAAGTTTCAGCAACAGTTCTTGATGACAGTAAGAAAGGGATTTTATTGGTGCACTGATTTAAAAAGGTGGGAACTCACACTTTGAAAGCCGGCAAGACAACAGGGACAAGCTTCAGGGCTCCCCTAATGACCACCAATAGAAAGGCTGGTTTCTAATGCAATAAATAAATATTGGGAGATAATGATTGCGGGTCTTTGTCAAATTTATTTTTACAGTGTTTACTGTGTGTAACACTTTATAACTATTAACTCATTGGATGCATTAACTTATTCCATTTCAAAACAATGAGGGGGCTGTCTACATCAACAACGGGCCCCTGGTGCCATCTAGCTCTGCCCTGCATCAGGTCGGCCATCTTAGAAATAAAGGCATGCCAGCCTCTCAGAGGAAGAATCCTCAGATGATGGGAACAAACAAAAAGGACAAGACAGGATAGACGCAGAATCTACAAAACATCACGCCCTGCACTTGCAAAGACCAAATGGATGAGAAGGTGGAATTTACAGCCAGATGAACAGTGACAAACGCCCCACAGGTGATGAGATGCTCAAAGAGAGGCCACAGGTGGCGGGCACCCTGGGCAGGGCTTCAGCCACCGTGACAGTCCTCGCAGAAGGGAAGTCAGACCAGCCAGGCTGAGAGAGGAGCCCACGGTCACTGCGGATGGAGAAGCGGGAAGCAGCAGGTCGTGTCCCTCCCAGGCTCACTTAGAGTCAAGTCCGAACTCCTGCCCAGGGCCTTGATCTGGGCCTGCAGCCTCACTTTCCTCACTCAGCTCAGGCACGCTGGGGACCTTCCCACCTGTTGCTCCCCGGGCGCGGCTCCGGCTCCGCGCTGCAGTAAGCCCTCGTCAGTCTTCCGTCTCCACTCCCTTGCAATGCCTCGGAGAGGCCTTCCCTGTCCACCTGCCACGACAGTTCCAGCCCCCTGCCGCTTCTCCTCTCCCAGCAGACCGACTCCTTCCAAGCGCACGACAGCGTACACACCCGGGTCATCCGTCCTTGCGTGTGTGACGCAGAGCCCTTGCCTATCTGGTTTTCTTCCGGCCCCGGCAGATACAGGGGCTCGACAAAAATTGTGGAATGAATGGAGTGAGTTAAGGCCCCGGTGAGGAAACGTGCCCGGAAAATAGTTGGCTGTGGCTGGAGCTTAGAGGCCAGCGCAGACAGGCTGGAAAGGGGGCGTGTCCGGACGGACCCGGAGGACCTCGCAGGGAGCGCTGGGCTGGGATCGATCCCCCAGCGGAGTGGCATTGCGGGCGCCGGGCCAAGTACCCGGAGCTCGGTGAACGCGCGCCTGAGTAAGAGTGTGTCGCCGCGCCGCCCTGGACTTCCTCGACCCAGAGTCTAAGGGACACCCGGGGGCCGGGGAAAGGAGGGGACTCTGCTGAGCACCGAGGCTGAGCGGTCCCGGAGGAGCTCGGGGACACGTGTGTCCCCGGGGCTGGGGCAGGGGTCGCCGAGGCTGGGCCGGGCATCCGGGCCCGGCGCGACTGGGGTCGCGGGCGGGGAGCGCACCCGAGAGGCCCCGCCGCCCGCCCGGCCGCGGCGCCCCGCAGGGGAGGCGGCACCCCGAGGGGCCCCGGTCGCAGCCGGCCGCGCCCACACTCACCCCGCGTCGCCTGGCGAGCCGAGCGCGGCCTCCGCAGCCGCCGGGTCGCCCTCCACGGCCGCAGCGACGCGAGCAGCCTCCGGCTCCGCTTGCCTCCGTCCTCAGTGGCGCCCATCGGTGCGCCGCCCCCTCCCGCGCCGCCCGCCCGAGGTCCCCGATCGCCGCCGCCGCCGCGCGTCTGCCGGGTGCCGGGCGCCGCAGGCCGACGCGGCCGCGGGGGAGGAGTCTGGGCGGGCGGCGGGGGAGGGGGCGGCCGGGCGGGCGGGGGCGCCAAGCCGGGGGCGGGGGGGGCGGGGGCGCGGTGGCGGGATAGGCGGGGCGGGGGCGCCGTGGCGGGGGAGGCGGGGAGCTGGAGAGAGAGGGCGCCGGGAGGCCGAGGACGCGGAGTTAGGGGGAGGGGGGCCGGGCAGGCCGGGGCGCGGAGCGGGCATGGGGACGGGCGGGGGCGCAGTGTCGGGGGGTGGGAGGCGGAGCCGGGGCGGGGGAGCGTCTGGAGGGCGGGGACGCGGAGCCGGGGGGAGGGGGGCCGGGAAGGGGACCGGGGGAGCTAGCCTCCCCGACCCCGGAGCGCCTGGCGCAGGGCGGCGCCGTCCCCCGCGAGGAGTCCGCCGGGTGTCCCGGGCCAGTGGGGCGCCGCTAGTCACACACAGTCCGGGGGACACACGCTGGTGTTAGCGCCTGTTAGCGGCGACACGAGCCGCTCCGAGAGGTGAAGTGATGGCCCGGAGATCACTACGTGCTGATCGATGACGACTCTGAGGTCTGGGGCTTTGCCGTTGCCTTTTCGTACCTGGCCACTGCCTCGGACCGAATGAACGTTGTGGTCGAAATTTTTTAAAATCCTGACGGGTGCTCCTATTTTCCTCATACAACACACTGGGAACCATCCGTGAGTTTTAGAGAATCGACTCTATGTTCAGCCTCTTTTACATACGCGTCGTCAGAGCGCATGACAACCCTAGGGGAGAGAGACGTTTGCCCATTTTCCAGATGAGCAAACGGAAATGGCAGCACTGAGGCTCCCTCTCGCCACCCCTGCGACCAGCCTGTCGAGATTTTGCTTGCAACTGAGGGAGACTGAGAGGAAGACCGAAACCGAGACCCCTTCGCACCGCCTAGCCGCAATCATGAACGCTAATATTTACAGTGCTTTTCATGTGCCAGATTTTACAAACGTTAGCTTATTTAACCCACCAGTAATACTCCTGGGGGAAGCAGTTAATATCCGAGCTTAACAGATGGGGAAAAAGCATCAAGAGAAAGCAGGTCCAACCTCAATGAAGGTTATATGTTATACCGGGCACGGTGGCTCCCACCTGTAATCCTAGCACCTTGGGAAGCTGAAGCTGGAGCATCGCTTGAGCCCAGGAGCTCGAGGCTGCAGTGAGCCATGATTGTGCCACTTCATTCCAGCCTGGATGACAGGGCAAGACTGTTTTTTTTTTTTTTTAAAGAAAAAAAGAAAAGAAAGAAAATGGTAATGTGTAAGGTTGAATTATAAAATTGTCATTTTTGTAGACCCAAACAATGGCATCCTGAACAAGAGCTTCACCAGGTGACCAAAATTAAAATTACCGACAGACACAGATGAAATTGAATGCCTCCAGATGTGAAATGCTAAGAAAGACACATCACCTTTGGAGTATTCTGGCCCAAGATGGCAACCTGAATCTAATCCTGGGAAACATCAGATCCACCCACAATAAGGAATATACTATTGAAAGGGGTGGGGGTGCCGTATTCTCCAAAAAAGTCAATGTCATAAAAGATAAAGAAAGACTGTGAAATTGTTCTAGCCTAGAGGAGGCTAAAGAGACATTGTGACTGAACGCATCCCCGACCCCAGACTGGACCTTGTTTGGGAGATTTTTGTTGTCTTTGTTTTTGTTTTTTAAGGCTCTAAAGGACATCACTGGATTAATTTTCCAAAAAAAATTATGATGAGTGAAAACAATCCAATTTAAATATGTGCAAAACACATTAATAGATATTTCGCTGAAGAGGGATATGCAGGTGGCAAAATAAGCATATGAAAAGAAACTCAGCATCATTAGTTAGACTAGATAAGATTGTCTATCAATAATAAATGTATTGACAGAGAAAACTATACTGTGGTTGTTTTTTTAAAATCCCTATTTTTAGACAATACACACTGAGGTATTTAGGCCATGATGCATTTAACTTACCTTTAAGTAATTGAGAGGGAAAAAAGTTGTGTATGTGTGTATGGAAGGTAAATGAGAGGAATCACTCTACTCAATGTTAAGTTCTACCATAAAGCTTCAACTATCCAAAAAGTGATACTGGACTATCAGGCATTCATAGATTAAAAAAAAAAAAAAAAAAAAAAGAACCTGACCTTAAACCTCACACCTTACAAAAATCAAGTCAAAATGGATTGCAAACTTAAATGCAAAACCTTTTAGAAAGAAATAGGAGAAACTCTTCAAGTATCTAGAGCCATACAAAGAGTTCTTAAAGTTGTTACCAAAACCCACCATCTATAAGAGTAAAAATTGATCAACTGAATTTTTATCAAAATTATTTTTGCTCTGTGAAAGACCCTGTTAAGAAGATGAATGAACAAGCTACATACTGGGCAAAATATTTGAAAACCACGTATCTAACAAAGGAATAGGATTTAGAGTAGGTAAAGGATTCTCAATACTCAACATCAAAAAAAATCCAATTTAAATATGTGCAAAACACATTAATAGATATTTCACTGAAGAGGGATATGCAGGTGGCAAATAAGCATATGAAAAGAAACTCAGCATCATTAGTTATTAAGGAAATAACAAAACTTCAATGAGCAGTGGGCACAGTGGCTCACCCCTGTGATCCCAGCACTTTGGGAGGCCAAGGCAGGAGGATTGCTGGAGCTCAGGAGGTCAAGATCAGCCTGGGCAACATGGCAAGACCTTGTTTCTACAATAAATCAAAAAATTAGTCAGTTGAGGTGGCGTGCACCTGTGGTTCCTGATACTTGGGAAGCTGAGGTGGAAGGACCACCCGAGCCCAGCAGGTTGAGACTGTGGTAGCTGTGAGTGTGCCACTGTACTCCAGCCTGGGTGACAGAGTGAGACTCCAACTCAAAAAAAAAAAAGTTAAACCAGCTGTGGGTATGATGGAATACTACTGAGCAATGAAAAGCAATAAAAAATGAAAAGCGGTACAGAGTAATGAACTTTAGAAACATGTAACAATCTCAATCAATCTCCTGGGAATTATGATGAGTGAAAAAAAAAAGCCAATCCTAAAAGGTTACATACTGTATGGTTCCATTTCTATAACATTCTTGAAATGGCAAAATTAGAGGACTAGAGGACAGGATAGTAGCTGCCAGGAAGGAGAGGGAAGGCATGGTTATGGAAGGAAGGGAGGGAACTTGTGGTGACAGAATTATTCTGTTCTGTGTCTTCACTGTCAGTGTCAGCAAACTGACTGTCATGTTAGACCACGGTTTTGCATAATGTGATTATTAAGGGAAACAGGCAAAATGGTACATGGGATCTCTCTGCATCATTTCTTACAATTGCATATCAATCTACAATTAACTCAAAATGTTTACTTTTAAAGTTGTATAACTGCAGTCTGTATGGTTTAATCCAACATCTAAAATGTGTTTAAGCCATGATTCATTCAACCTGGGCTGTGACTGCATGGCTACATTTGACTTCCTCAAGACCCTTGGCTCACTCAAGGAGGCCAAGGATCATCTAAGTCTCAAGGTGGAGGTGAGTGTGACTCCGAGAGGTCACGGGAGCGTGGAGGCCCAGGTCTGTTGGTGGGGTGGCGGGAGGCTAAATTGCTCTCCTGGTTTAGAATGAGTCCCTTAGCAGTCTAGAGAGGTAATACTCTCAATGCAATCTTGGAAAAGCCCTAAGTGATTCTTTCTGTAATTCAGAAGAATAGAAAGATGTAAATATGAAACAAAGAAGGGAAGTGGGAGAGAAGGTGGAAATTGAAAGATGTCCTCCCCTGCACCCTCACCTCACCTCACCTCACACCCTTCTCTCTCTCTCTCTCTCTCTCTCTCTCTCTCTCTCTCTCTCTCTCTCTGTCAGCAATAAGCTGAGTTTTCTTCTACACCAGCCTTCAGTCCCTGGCATCTAGACATCTAGACTGAAGAACCAGGCCCTTGGAAGAAATTATCTACTTAGCAAAGATACTCAGGAATAGTGGTCATGTGTCATCAAGCAACTAATACCTTAGACAAGGATTTGCCTCCGCTCCTGGGACTTCTTATGGGGCCTAGGATTAGGGCACCTGGCACGTAGTCCTGGTTAGCCAAACCACCTCTGAAAGATTGGTTATGTCCCTTCCCCTCTTGGCTTACTATTTAACTACCACCCCCGCCCCCATCCCCATTAACAGAGAGGATTTAACCAGACACCTAGATGTTCCTGCCAGAGTCTCTCACCACCCTTCTCCGTATGCCCTGACTCTCACTAAATGGCTCTGAAGGACTGCTAGGTGTTAATCGCCCCAGGGGGCCTGGCTTAGAGACTCACCTTTTATTCTGTGGTCCAGGCACATCTGCCCTTGCTCACTGCTTAGACTTCCCCAGTCAGGGAAAGACGAGAGGGACATTCTTTGGCTTGCCCTTTTAGCCCGAATGTCACGTGGTTTCACGGCATGCCATCGCAGGAGCTGGAAAAAGCCAGCATCTCAGCCCCCACAGTCACGGCTTGCACCAGGCACAACCCTGGGAGGGCCTTTGACACTTTCCCTGGAGCCCCTGGGAACAGAGCTTCTGCCCAAGTGCCCTGAGGCACATTCGTGAGCATTAGCAGCACGGAATTTCTTTTCAAATGTCAAAAACGCAGAACAAGTAAACCCACGTATCCGTACATCTGGCACCATGAACAAGGAGAAGAACAAAGAAGAAAAGCCCCTGAATTCCAGTCATGTCGTGGTATTTACAAGGCTAGGTCTAGAAATATGACCATGGCAATACTCAAAGCCAAAGGGATACAAGATGTCTCTCTCTGTGTGTGTGTGTGTGTGTGTGTGTGTGTGTAGACTTTGCAGCTAAACAGAATTGTGAGAATCCTGGCTCTGTGACCTTGGCCAACATGCCTAGCTTCCCTAAGTCTCAATTTCCCCATCTGTAAGATGGAAATAATAAATAGTACCACTTTCTCTGGGGTGGCCACTCAGGCAGCGGATGCCAGACTCTGGGGTCATGTGCTACATGCTGAGGGACTGCACGCAGAAGCTGGTGGGAGCATGGGCTTGGGGGCCTGTGGCCCGCAGGTGTTAGACATGTGGTGTTAGAACCACGTTATTTGGCTTGCCCTTTTGGAAACCACCCAACCTGTGGTTTCCACTGCCTCTTGTATTTGCCACACCAACTAAGCTGACCTTCCATTCCACTGCTGGTGGTACTGTGGAGAAAACAAAGTTCCAGAGCTGCAGAAGTTGTTCTCAAACCTGATGGTGCCCAGCATGGTGGCTCATGTGTGTAATCCCAGCACTTTGGGTTGTGGAGGCGAAAGGACCGACTGAGCCCAGGGGTTCAAGACCAGCCTGGCAACTTGGCGAGACCTCGTCTTTACAATAAATCAAAAGATTAGCCAGGCATGGTGGCATGCATCTATAATTCCAGCTACTTGGAAGGCTCAGGCGGAAGGATTACCTGAGCCTAGCAGGTCGAGGCTGCGGTAGCTGTGAGCATGCCACTGTACTCCAACTTGGGTGACAGCGTGAGACTCCTACTCAAAAAAAAAAAAAAGGCCAACCAAATGTTTTCTTAATTATTATTTTAATAAAATTTTTTTGTTTTGAATTGGAGTCTCACTCTGTCGCCCAGGCTGGAGTGCGGTAACATGTTCATGGCCACTGCAGACTCGACCTGCTGGGCTCAGCCTTCCACCTCAGCCTTCCAAATAGCTGGAAGTACAGGCATGCACACCACCATGCCCGGCTAATTTTTAAATTTATTGTAGAGACGAGGTCTCGCCAAGTTACCCAGGCTAGTCTCGAACCCGTGGGCTCAGGCAATCCTTTCACCTTGGCCTGCCAAAGTGCTGGGATGACAGGCTTGAGCCTCCACACCTGGCATATTTTTAAATTTTATTTATGTTTTTTTGAGTCAGAGTCTCACTCTGTCACCCATGCTGGAGTGCAGTAGCACAATCATGGCTCACTGCAACCTTAACCTCCTGGGCTCAAGCATTCCTTCTGTCTCAGCTTCCCAAGTAGCTGGGACTACAGGCATACGCCACCATATCTGGTTTATTTGTTTGTTTGTTTTTTATAGAGATGAGGTCTTACTATGTTCCCCAGGCTGATCTCAAACTTCTGGGCTCAGGAAATCCTCTCACCTCAGCCTCCCAAAATGCTGGGATTATAGGCATGGGCTACTGCGACTGATCTTGACCAAACGTTTTCTCAGACCACCATGGCGTTGACAGTGGGAAGGACTGTCTACTGCCTGATCGTCCTCAACGTGACTCCACAGCCCAAAACCAATGATTTAGGCTGCAGAAGACTGTTTTGCTTTTTGGCATAAACCCTTCACGTTTTCATTTTTCATTGTTTCTGTTAATTTTTTTTTTTTAACGTGGATGGCTTACTAAACTTGTTTGCAAGAAAAACAGAAAGGTATGAAGTCAGCATTTTGGTTTGTTTAGGAAATGCATATGGCTTGCCAGAGCTCATTCAAACAGGTGAAGCTATTGTCTAAAGAAATGCTGCTGCGCTCTGTTTTTGGTGTCCCTGATGTCCCTGGAGGTTCCAGATGGAGGTTGCACACCAGCTCATTCATATCAGTCTGCACTGAGGACCTCAGGGACTTGGGGGTGCCTTTTTGAGCACACAGGGCAGAAGCCTTTCCTGATTTGAGTGTGGCTGAGGAAGGCAGACAGAAACCAAGGCCAGGAGCTTGAAATGAGGGGTCTGAGTGAGCGAGCACCTTGGGGATTTTTCCATCTTGCAGTGAAATGTTGATAGAAATTACATGCAGCTATTCATTGGGCAGTTCATTTCAAAGGGGCTGCTCTCCTCATCTCAGATCTTCAGTGAAATTTTATGTGTCATTGTTGTGTATTTATTTCACCATGGGAACAGAGAGTACCTGTTTAGTGTTGCACTCTAGACTGACGGCTGTTTCGTTACTGGAGCTGTGTCACAAACGCTCCCTCATCTTTTAAAAATGTTATGGCTTTAAATTATACTTTCTTTTGGCTGTGGAATAAATAAAAGAATGAAAAATGTCGAAAAAGAAGCACTTACCTGATAGTTGTGGTAAGTTTTGCTGTTATATGAAAAGGATCAAATATACTCAATAAACGGTACCTTACTATAATACTGTATCCATTTAGAGAGACAGTGACAAAAAAACTGGCTTTTTAAAGCAATGAATAAATTAGTGCGCACACGCAAGCATATGCACGCGAGCTTATGTCTAAAAAGAGAGAAATGAGAAGGTCTTGATTTTTGGAGAAGGTTACATTCTTCAAACTTTACGATTTAAATGTCTCTCGGCCAGGCTTAGTGGGTCAGCCTGTCATCCCAGCACTTTGGGAGGCCAAAGCGAGTGGATTGCCTAAGCCCGCGGGTTCGAGACCCGCCCAGGCAACTTGGCAAGACCTCGTCTCTATAATAAATTTTTTAAAAATTAGCCGGGCACCTGTAATTCTGGCTACTTGGACGGCTGAAGCGAAAGGATCGCCAGAGCCCAGCAGGTCAATGCTGGGGTGGCTGTGAGCGTGACACTGCACTCCAGCCTGGGCGATGGAGTGAGACACTGACTCAAAAAAAAAAAAAAAAATGTGTCTCTCTCCTATTGTGCCTGAGGAACTCTGTTACCCACCCTCTCTTACAGAAAGTTCCAGAATAGAAATTACACTGTATAACCTAAAGGCATCTGGCGCGCCTCTGGAGCCATTGGAACCAACATTGTTTTCTCACATTTCAGTTGCTCTGTTTTCACATTTCAGTTGCTCCAACATCAGGGCTGATAGGTCTCTTGTTAGTGCAGGAGACATTCAAGGATTGTCTCCTCTTGAAATTGATTGATTGATTGATTGATTGATTGATTGAGTCCGAGTCTCACTCTGTTGCCCAGACTGGAGTGCGGCGCCACGCTCACGGACAACGCAGCCTCGACCCACTGGGCTCAGGTGATCCTTCCACCTCAACCTTCCAAGAAACTGGAACTACAGGCGTGTGCCACCATGCCCGGCTAATTTTTTTTTTTTTTTAATGTAGATGAGGTCTCACCAAGTTGCCCAAGCTGGTCTTGAACCCCTGGGCTCAGACAATCCTCTCGCCTCGGCCTCCCAAAGTGCTGGGATTACAGGCTTGACCCACCATGCCCGGTCTATTTTTTAATTGAAAGTTCAGATGAAAGAGTAATACTTACACAAGGACCCCCCGACCACATTTTCAGCAGTGGTACCTGATGTGAAAGAGAAAACTACGCATGTGAGATGTCTCAGGGCTTCTGTGTAATTTGTTCCAATTATCTCTTGGTACATAAAAAGCTACCCCGCATTTGATGGCTTAAAGCAGCAACAATCGCTTATTTGTTAATGATTTAGCAATTTGGGCAGGGCTTGGGGGGCTCAGCTTATCTCTCTTCCCCTGATGTCCACTGGGGTTGCTCAGGGCTGGAAGATTCCAGGATGGCTCACTCACGTAGCGAGCAAGGCAGCACTGGCCGCCCACTGGGCGCTCAGCCAAAGCCTTGGTTCTTCTCCAGATGGTTGCGTGAACTTCCTCATGGCATAGTGGCTGGGTTCCAAGAGGGAGGGAGCTGGGGCTCTTAGGCCTTCCTAAAGCCTTGGCTCGCGTCCCCCAAAACACTTCCTGCACGTCCTATTGGTCAAGCCAGTCACAGGCTCGGCTGTTCAAGAAAGGACTCAAGCTCCACTTCTTGGTGGGAGGAGTGGCATGCAAACCAAGGAGGACAGAAGAGTTGGACATTATTATCTTCAGAGACTCACAAGCACAGGCCTCCACCAGCCAAAGAACAGCACCGACCAGCAGGTAAATGTCCAGAGTCTCATATTAGAGATCACATGCATTGTACTGAATGAACACTCCTCACCCAAGGGAGAAGGAGTCTGGAAAAGGCCCACTAAATGGGGAAACAGGCATGGGAAGGGGGCCATCATTCAAGGCAAAGCAATACCACACTTTAAAACCATAAGAAAACTAAAAACCTGGGCCAGGCGCAATGGCTCACTCCCAAAATCCCAGCACTTTGGGAGGCCAAGGTGAGAGGGTTGCCTGAGCCCACAGGTTCAAGACCAGCCTGGCAACTTGGTGAGACCTCACCTCTACAATAAATCAAAAAATTAGCTGGGCGTGGTGGCGCATGCCTGTAGTTCTAGCTACTTGGAAGGCTAAGGTGGAAGGATCGCCAGAGCCCAGCAGGTCGAGGCTGTGGTGGCCTTGAGCATGACACTGCACTCCAGTCTGGGCGATAGAGTGAGACGCCAATTCAAAAAAAAAAAAACACGGAAAACCTTTTTTGAATATCCACTGTGCTCAAACTAAGCCTTGTGCCTCTCTCCCTGGCTGAGTAAAGCGAAAAGAGAACCAGGCTTGGCACCAAAGACCTGAATGGAGTCTACTTTACCTGCCATTTTAATGTCCTTACACAAATCACTTGATTTTTCTGAGCCTCGCTTTCCACGTTTATAAACTGGGAATAATCATCCTTGCTCAGCCTACTCACAAAGTGCACTGAAATTCTTGCCTTGTGATTGATTGGTCTTGGCTACATGACTGAGTCTGGCTTAAGGAATGAAGGAGACATGATGGATGATGAACACCATGCAGAGGCCTGGCCTCTGACACTTCTCATGCAGCCCCCGGTGCTCTCCTTCTGTACATTAGCTGGCTGGAGGCAGACGGACTCTGAGACCCTGAAAGATGGTGGGCCTGCCAGATGTAGGGAGCCTTAGTCCCCGAGTGCCTGCCCAAAGTGAATCCACCCCCTTCTCCATCAATCATACCGGACTGCAATCCAAGCAAAAAACGCCTTTGCCGTACCCAGCATCGAGACTTTGCAGTTGTTTGTTACAGTAGTTAGAACAGTCTTGCGGATGCACCAGTGGGGCTGGATATTGGGGGAGGAAGGTCCAAGTCTGAGTGGTAACCTTGGCAACAGGATGCCTGATGGACACCTCCAAGGAAAGATTAGCTGGGCTACACATCAGTTCCGCCCAAGGGACCGCCACAAGCAAAGAAGACTAGCGGATGGGCCGCTGAGAATGAATATCTCTGAATTACATGTTCTGGTTTATGTTTCCCATTTCCATGAGCCACTTCTTATGATCAGCCCCGTGGGTTGTTTATGATGACGGAGAGAACTGAACTAGGAGAAGGGAAAGAAAGGTGTTGCAAAGTGAAGGAAGGTTGTTTCCATGAGCTCAGCTTGAAATAATGGATGAGCCGGGCTCGGTGGCTCAGCCTGTAATTCTGCGCCTTGGGAGGCTGAGGTGAGTGGATTGCCTGAACCCATGGGTTCGAGACCCACCTGGGCAACTTGGCGAGACCTCATCTCTACAATCAATCCAAAAATTAGCCGGGCGTGGTAACGCACGCCTGTAGTTCCGGCTACTCGGAAGGCTGAGGCGGAAGGATTGCCCGAGCCCAGCAGGTTGAGGCTGTGGTGACCGGGAGTGGCCACTGCACTCCAGTCTGGGCGACTGAGTGAGACTCCAACTCAAAAAAAAAAAAAAGAAAGAAATAATGGATGACCTTCTCCTGCAATGCTGACGTGCATGCGTGAATTCTGTCTTTATTTAAAAGCCACTTTGAGGCCGGGTGCAGTGGCTCAAGCCTGTCATCCTAGCACTTTGGGAGGCCGAGGAGAGAGGATTGCTTGAGTCCTCGGGTTCGAGAACAGCCTGGGCAACTTGGCAGACCTCGTCTCTACAATAAATCAAAAAATTAGCCAGGCATGGTGGCACATGCCTGTAGTTCCAGCTGCTTGGAAGGCTGAGACAAAAGGATCGCCGGAGCCCTGCAGATTGGCGGTGGGGTGACCATGAGCATGCCACTGCACTCCAGCCTGGGCAATGGAGGGAGACTCCAACTCAAATTTTTAAAAAAGCCACTTTGAACAGATAGTATGCCAATCCTTTGGAGACAACTCTGAGCAACTGTGGACAACTGTGGTTCTTTCACTCAAGGATCTCATAGTCTGATAGAAGAGAAAGACATTAAACAACCAGTCACCCAGATAGATAATCACATGAGCATGCTAGGGACTAAGTACTATGAAGGAGAAGCACAGAGTAGTGTTTCTGTCAGCGCATATATGATGGATGGCGGCAGGGGAGAAGGGCTGACAACGCACTGAGAGTCAGGGAACGTCTCCCTGAGTAAAAGGGCATTGACTTTGAGACTGCAGGATGCCCAGGAATTGTCCAGGAGAAAAGTATTTCAGGTAGAGGGAACAAAACCCTCACATAGTAGGACTACTAACAATAATAGCCAACACTTTTACAATACTTATTATGCATCCAGTTCTAGTCTAAGTTCTATATACATAAATCGACGCATTTAGTCCTTCCAGAAACTCTGGAAGGATGAGCTAAGTACTATTATGACTCTCGTTTTACAAAAGAAAAAATAGAGGCACCAAAATGTTAATAAATCTTTACAAAGTGGCAAAGGAAGGATGTGAGCCCAGGTGATTTGGCTCCAGAGTTTGTACTCTGAATCAAGATGGTCTTCTGGGACTCAGCGCATTCTGGGCAGGAACAGAAAAGACATGATGGCTGAAGCTTGGTGAGCGGTGGAGAAGGTGGCACAAGGTGACGCAGGAAAGATTTGGGAATTCTTTTCTGGATGGGGTGGGGGAAGCTGTGGCATGCATTAAGAGGTCAGTAAAATCTAAAATTCCATGGTCCTTTTGGTATCTGTTTTCTCCACCTGAGCTTGGTGACCTCAGGGAGCCACAGCCAGTGGGTGACGAGTAGATGGTCCTGCCCCGGCTGCTACTCACACGGCCACTCAACCACTGGTCCTTCTCCAAGGAGCTTAGCAATCCCCTTCTGAATGGTCTGCCTCGGGGGCCACCTGAGTCTCCCTCCAATCAGTTCAAAACGGTGGCTGCCCTCAGAAGTGAGTTTTGCCGATGCTGCCTCTGACCCCTCAGCTGTCCTGACACATCTCCCAGATAAGTCCGGAATGAGCTGAGTGCCTCTAACTCTGTCAGCATAGTCACCACCCTGTATGCCCTCCTCACGCAGTTCACAAGCTTGCACACCCTTGCTTGCATGGACAGAAAATGCACACAGAACCAAAGCTTCCAGAGCTACATTGTTCAAGATGCTGTTCCCTAGCCACGTATGCCTATTTGAATTTACATTTAACAAATAGAAATTAATTTTCTTTTAATTTTTTGAGTCAGAGTCTCACTCTGTCGCCCAGGCTGGAGTCCAGCAGCATGTTCATGTCCACCCCAGCATCGACCTGCTGGGCTCAGCTGATCCTTCCACCTCAGTCTTCCAAGTAGCTGGAACTACAGGCATGCACCACCATGCCCAATAATTTTTTTTTTTTAATTGTAAAGATGAAGTCTCACCACGTTGCCCAGACTGGTCTCGAACCTCCGGGCTCAGGTGATCCTCTTGCCTCAGTCTTCCAAAGTGCTGGGATTACAGGCTCAAGCCTCCGAGCCCAGCAGAAATTAAATTTTAAAACATTTAGTTTCTTAGTCGAACTAGCTACATTTCAAGTGCTCAGTGGTCAGGTGTGGCTAGTGGCTACATACTGGACATCACAGTCATGGAATATGTCTATCATCACAGAAAGTTCTACAGAAAGTTCTAGAAACACGCTTCACACACCTTGGGCTCATTTCCAAATCTATAACCACAGCAGAGCATTTTATTCCAAAGACCTTCTTATTTCATTGGTTAACTCCCATTCTAGATCATTCTTTCTCCTTCAAGTAATGTGCACTGAGTATCTCCTATGTGTCAGACCCTGTGCTGGACTGTCAATTATCATTTTGCTAAAACGTCTTAGATGACTGGAGCAAAAGTGCATGAAAGGAAGACGTATGAGGCTATCCTCTCTGCTATGGTCTGAATGTACAAGGGGGAACCCCAAAGAAACTGGAATTATCTTTTGGAGGGCAAGTCCCTTGTAGTACAGGCTTCCACCACCAGGTAAGTGTCCTAGAAGCCCATCAGCATTGGTGTACCAGCTGGCATGGTGGTGAGAGGCTGTGTTTGACTTCAGTTTGGAGATTCAATGCATTTGCCATTTCATGATGGCTGATTTACAAGGGCACCTGCCCCCACTACACTGAGTGTTCAGCAGTTTTTAACCAAAATATGACCCCCATGCCCCACCCTCCCTAGTCACCACATCTCACCCTGGGTGACCTTTTTTTTTTGTTTCTCTGGATGAAGAAAGTCCTCAAAGAGAAATGTTTTGCAGATGTAGAAGAGGTGAAACAAAAAATGGCAGAAGCACTAAAAGGCATCAAAATTGACTAGTTCAGAAACTGTTCTGAGCAGTGGAAAAAGCATCTCAATAGGTATATGCATCAAACAGAGAGTCCTTTGAAGGTGACTGAAGTTTAAGCATGTAAGAATAATTACACAATGTTCAATAAATAAATTCCTATGGGGGAGTTCTTCCCTCTTATGTGTCCCCTGAAATTTTCATGTTGAAGTCATACTATTGTGATGGTATCACAGGTGGGACCTTTGAGAAGTAATCAGGTCAGGAGGGTGAAGCCTCATAAATGGGTCAGTGCCCTTACAAAAGAGTCCCCAGAGAGCTGCCTTGTCCCTTCTACTATATGAGGACACAGCTAGAAGGCACCATCTATCAGCCAAAAAGTGGGCCTTCCCCAGAGATCAAATCTACCTTGATCTTGGACCCAATCTGCCTTGACCTACAACTGTGAAAAAAACATTTCTTGTTTATAAGTTACCCAGTTTATAATATTTTGTTACATTAGGCCAAGCAGACTAACATACTTTCTTTTGCGAGTTTATGGCTGGACACTCAAACCTTGGGCAAGTGACTTAACCTCGCTGACCATCATAGCATTGCTGTGGGAATGAGATGGGATAGTGTGTGGAAAAACAGTACATACTCCACAAATGGTAGGCGTTATTGTTCATATCATCATTGTCCCAGTTGGCAGGGGACACAGAGGTATGGGAACTCAGCCTTTCCCATAATGGGATAATTGTAACTGTGTTGGACGTGGATCTGTCTTTTTACAGCATTTTGTCGTGGGTCTTCATTCTGCCTTAGGCTCCACAGTAGCTGAAGAACTAACACCTGTCCCCTCCCCTTTCTCACCCTTCTCCTCTCCTCCTATGCCCTTTTCACTCTCCTTTGTATATTTTCTTTCTTCATAATATCTTTCTAAAAAATAGAACCTAGTGCCTCTTAAGTACTTCAGATATTGTCCAACTACCATATTCAGTGTCCATGAGAAAGGACTCAATGACCATGAGAAAGGACTCAATGTTTTTGTTTTTTGTTTTTTGTTGAGTTGGAGTCTCACTCCGTCGTTCAGGTTGGAGGGCAGTGGCACACTCACGGCCACCCCAGTGTTGGGCTGCTGGGCTCCGGCGATCCTTCCGCTTCAGCCTTCCAAGTAGCTGGAACTACAGGCACGCGCTACCATACCCGGCTAATTTTTGATTTATTGTAGAGACACGTTCTCGTCAAGTTACCTGGGCCGGTCTTGAACCCACGGGCTCAGGCAATCCACTCACCTCGGCCTCCCAAAGTGATGGGATGACAGGCTGAGCCACCGAGCCCAGCCTGCTCAATGCATTTTTTTTAAAAAATCATTCACTGAGGCCAGGCACACTTCTATCCCAGCACTTTGGAAGACTGCGGTGAAAAGATTGCTTGAGCCCAGAAGTTCAAGACCAGCTTTAGCAACATAGTGAGACCTCATCTCTGCAAAAAATCAGATTAGCCAAGCAAGGCAGCACGTACCTGTGGTCCCAGTTACTCAGGAGGCTAAGGCGGGAGGATTGCTTGAGCCGAGGAGTTTGAGGCTGTGGTGACCATGATCACAACACTGCACTACAGCCTGGGTGACAAAGTGAGACCCGGCCTCAAAAAAAAAAAGAAAAAAATCATTTATGAAGGATACACTTCTGCAACTGAATGTTGAAACCTAAATGCAGAACTTAGTGTATATCTGCCATACACAATATTTTTTCCATAAATGGTGTTATAATCTACATATTGTTCATATTTTTCATTAATGATAAGTATATCTTGAAATATTTCCAATGCTGAGTACAATGATATGATTACTTCCATCAATCTGATTACAAAACTGCATTTCTATTATAGGAACTAAGATTATATCAGCTGTTTTGGGGGTGTGACAGATTTTTTAGTATCAGGTTGAGCTAGTGTAAGGCATCTAAAATCTCAGAATTTTTTCATATAAATTGTTATCAGTCCAAGGTTCTACCATTCTATACCTTCTTTTTTCTTTTTTTTTTTTAATTTGGGATCTCACCCAGGCTAGAACGCAGTGGCTCACTGCAGCCTCAACCTTCTGGACTTAGGTGATCTTCCCACCTCAGCCTCCCCAATAACTGGGACTACAGGCATGTGTCACCATGCTTAGCTAACATTTTATGTACAGACCAGGTCACACTATGTTGCCTAGGCTGGTCTCAAACTCCTGGGTTGAAGCAATCCTCCTGCCTTGGTCTCCCAAAGTGCGGGGAATTATAGGCTTGAGCCACCACACCCAGCCTCCACTCTATATCTCTGTAACTGAATTTCTTAAACCTAAATGTGAGACAACATTTATTTCTGTTAAATTGCCTTTTGGTGTTTTGACCTGGACTCAAGGACTTTGAAAGGCTTGCTTTTTAAACATCCAGAGTGTGATCCCTCCCAGCTGTCAATCCGATCAGTGTAATTTCACTTCCACTGGAGTCACTGAAGCATCCAAGGCTAAGAAAGAAGGCTTATACATGATGAGAGGGCGTGACCTGAGTCACCTTCCACTGACCCTTGCAGAAGTCTTGTCTAGGACTACGTGTTCTATTGCACCCTGAGCCTCTCCTTTTCCTCCTTGTCCATGTTGCATCTCCCTAATCAGACTTGAACTGAAAGATGATCAAGGGCCATGAAGGAGAGAATGTCTAGTTTACTTTCCTACTCCCTAACAGCTTTGGTGACAAAATCAAAATTCAACACAGGAGGATTTTGAAAGAACAGAGATAACACAAGATTCTGGGGTCCACTGAAGAGTCTAATCGGAAATTAAATATAGATCAAAAACTCATTGGAGGCATCCACGACCTGTTGATTCTATCCCTGGTCAGGAGGAAATGAAAGACCCTAGTCTGCGTGTAATCAGCAAGCAAGGAAGAGAAACAGGAGTGTCTCTTGGACATGGCACTTTCCTGTTGTTTTTGAACCTCTAGTTTGAAGTGTGTGGAGTGACAGTCATAGGATTTGCAGATGTCAAGCTCTGTCCTTTCAGGAATATGAAATGGCTTTTCCTTTTTTTTAGGTTTATTTTCATAATTGAGAAGTTTAACAACTGTTCATATGTTTATTTACCTTGTGTTACATTCACAGAGTCTGCAAATGTCAAGCTCTGTCCTTCCAGGAAGGTAGATTTTCAGGCCCCCACTTTTCACTGCCTTCCCCAGAGGAAGCCACTCTCAACTGTTTGAGATATATCTTTCTAGACCTTTCTTCTACATTTCCAAACATAAATGCATATGTGAAAAGATATGGTAGAAAAACATACAGGAATGTTAGTCAAATTCCCCCCCTGGCCAGGTACAGTGGCTCACCCCTATAATCCCAGCACTTTGGGAGGCCAAGGCGAGAGGACTGCTCGAGTTCAGGAGTTCAAGACCAGCCTAGGCAACATAACGAGATCTTGTCTCCACAAAAAAAGTTTAAAAAATAAAATATTGACTGGGCATGGTGGCATGCACCTGTAGTCCCAGCTGCTCAAGAGGCTGAGGCAGGAGGATCCCCTGAGCCCAGGAGGTCACGGCTGCAGTGAGCCACGATGGTGCCACTGCACTCCAGCCTGGATGACAGAGACCCCGACTAAAAATATATCTAAAAATAATTTCAATGTATACTATTCTATATGTGAGTTGGCTATGACTTATTGTTAATTACCATGTCCTCACCGTCAGATATTTAGAGTGTTGCCAGTTTTTTTGTTTTGTTTTGTTTGTTTGTTTGTTTTGAGTTGGAGTCTCACTCTGTCACCCAGACTGGCCACTGCAGCCTCAACCTGCTGGGCTCTGGCGATCCTTCCACCCCAGCATTCCAAGTAGCTGGAACCACAGGTGTGCACTACCACGCTCAGCTAATTGTTGATATATTGTAGAGATGAGGTCTCACCAAGTTGCCCAGGCAGGTCTCAAACCCGCGGGCTCAGGCAATCCACTCACCTCGGCCTCCCAAAGCGCTGGGATTACAGGCTGAGCCACTGAGCCTGGGCTTGTTTTGTTTTGTTTTGTTTTTTGAGTTAGGGTCTCACTCTGTCACCCAGACTGAGTGCAGTGGCACTGTCACAGCTCACCACATATGTAGTAACTCTTTTTTTGTTGTTGTTGAATTGAAGTCTCACTCTGTGGCCCAGTCTGGAGGGCAGTGGCACAATCATGGTTCACTGCAGCCTCGACCTCCTGGGTTCAAGCAGTCCTCCTGTCTTGGCCTCCCAAAATGTTTGGATTTCAGACATGAGCCAACACACCCACAACCTCTTGGGCTTAGGAAACTTTTCTGCCTCCCAAGAAGTTGGGACTACAGGCACACACCACCACGCCCGGCTAATTTTTTGATTTATTGTAGAGATGAGGTCTCGCCAAGTTGACCAGATGGTCTCTAATCCCCGGGCTCAGGCAATCCTCTTTCCTCTGCCTCCCAAAGTGCTGGGATTACAGGCATGAGCCACTGCACCCAGCTAGTATTTTGTCTTAAATTTGTATTATGGGTGTGTTGGCTCATGCCTGAAATCCAAGCACTTTGGGAGGCCAAGGCAGGAGGACTGCTTGAACCCAGGAGGTCGAGGCTACAGTGAACCATGATTGTGCGACTGCCTTCCAACCTGGGCCACAGAGTGAGACTTCAATTCAACAACAAAAAAAGAGCTACTACATATTAGAGAGAAATTCAATCGAGCAATGGGTAAAAAACCTGAACAGAGATAGATAATTCACAAAATAAATATACATGATAAACAAACATATGAAAAGATGTTAAACTTCCCATTATGGAAAGAACACTAAAAAGAATGATGAAAAACCATTTCAAACTCTCAAAAATTAAAAATACTAATAATATCCAGGGTTGTGAGATTATAAATGTAAAGAGAAACTCTCATGTACTGTCACAGACATATACATTGATTAAGACAAATAGCTAGTATTTATCAAAATGAAAAATTCATATAGCTTTTGATCCTGTAATTTTATTTCAAGGAATCTATGCTACAGAAATACATAAATGTGCAAAGTTATATAAGTGAAGATGCCCATTTGAAATCCTGGTTGAAACAGCAAAAACTAAGCTGGGCGAAATGGCTGACACCTATAATCCCAGCACTTTGGGAGGCTAAGGAGGGAGGATT
>CAUYQG010284178.1:0-13249 GCA_963574415.1 Tarsius wallacei | reverse complement strand
ACGCCCGGCTAATTTTTTTGATTTATTGTAGAGATGAGGTTTCACCTGCCCAGGCGGGTCTCAAACCCGCGGGCTCAGGCAATCCACTCACCTCAGCCTCCCAAGGCGCGGGATTACAGGCTGAGCCACCGAGCCCGGCTTGATTTTTCTTGATACGTCTAAATTGTTCCACATAACCAGCAAACTGCTCATGCTGTAATTAAGGGGCATTTATGCTCTGTTCAAAGTATGAGTCTTCTAGTGTCCGATTTCACCCATGACCTTGGACACACTCTTCCTGTGTCTTATTAATTCATGTACCCTTGTAGTCACCTTTGACTTTCAAGTTATCTCAATGGGCTTCCCATAAGGAGAAACAGTTACACTACAGAAGGTTTTCCTTTGCCTTTTGGTAAATGGCCTAGGAAACAGATTTTCTGTTTTATCAAGATAATTTCTATATTATCCTCAATAGTTTTTTGATCACTTAGGAAACCTGAGATTCAAAGAGTTTAGGTTTTATATCCATATAATTTTTTGTATTACTTTTGTAGTCTTTTGATTATCTTTTTGGCTAAATGAATAACTATTACTTTACAAAGACCTATGATTCTGTTTTGATCAAATATTCTGAGCCTTTTAAAACCTTTGATAAAACATCCTATTAACTAATCATGGTGCTGTTACATTACAAGCCTTTGAGTTTTGGGTCTGAAAAAGGCACTGACTCCTGCTAAATCACACCAGTAAAGACCTTATCTTCAGATCCAGGAAAAAAGCAACAATCAAAATGAACTGCTTGTGTGAGAAACAGGACCAGAAATAAAAGAGTATTCAATCCCTGGAAACCCATGGACTATTGTGGATGAAGTGAGCCTGGGAGATTTCAAGGGCCAATTTTGAAGGATAAAATTCGTTCAAATCTTTTCTATTTTTTTAAACATTAAAATCAAAAGCACACTGACGTAAGTCCAGCATATGGCCACCTGTGTTGAAATAGAAGCATTTTCAGTTTTCTTAGAACATTGACCAGTTCTTTAAAAAAAAAAAAAATTTTAAAAGGTTTTAAAAGGTTTATGGAAATTTTACCTTATGGTAAAACTAATCAAAATTAGATAGACTTGTTTATAGGATATTATTAAAATTAATTTCAACATTAATACACTACAAAGGTAAAATTTTGTTTTCTTTCCTGAATAAAATTTTTGTGTAATATTAATAAGAGATAACAAAAAATTTTATTTGCCTTTTTAATAAACTGCAGAAGAAAAAGGAGAGAAGAGAGACAGACCGATTTAGTTGGTCTCCTGCTGTCTTTATTATGGCTTATTATTTGGAAAACTGAGACTCCTCTCTATCAGAGAGTAAAGGTGCTTGCTTTTTTGAAATCATTGTATTGTCATTTTGGCTAAATGAATGAATCAAGTGCTTTACCTCTAATATTTGACAGACTTTCCAAAAGCAAAATTGCAAGTTCTAAATTCAGTCTTTTTTCTTTTTTTATCTCAAACTAGCTTTAAAAACATATATATTAGTTGCCTTAAAATCCAAAAGAGACATATTAGGCTTATTTGGTATGTTAAAATTATACAGCAGGCATTTTCAAATATAAAATGTTTTTAACTTTCTTTGGGCTATCTTTCTATAAATGTGTTATTAATATGTGTTTCAAAATTGTATGAGATTCCTAAAATTATGATATGTCTTAGTATAAGTTATTAGTAATAATTAATATGTCAATTGTATGTCAAAGAAATGACAAAATTTATTTGTCCATTGTGTGCTTAGCCATGGCTGCCCCAAGCGTCTACGATTGTTGGTTTACTTTGATTTTCTCAAAAAGCAGTTTAGAATCAGCTATAGCTCAAAACCTGCTTCTTAGGAGAGGTCAGAAAAATGGACTCTTTTTTTTGTTTTGTTTTTTTGAGTTGAAGTCTCACTCTGTCGCCCAGACTGGAGTGCAGTGGCCACTCCCAGCCACCGCAGCCTCAACCTGCTGGGCTCCGGTGATCCTTCCGCCTCAGTCTTCCGAGTAGCCGAAATTACAGGCATGTGCTACCATGCCCGGCTGATTTTTTGATTTATTGTAGAGATGAGGTCTTGCCAAGTTGCCCAGGCGGGTCTCAAACCCGCGGGCTCAGGCAATCCACTCACCTCAGTCTCCCAAAGCGCGGGATTACAGGCTGAGCCACCGAGCCCGGCTTGGAAAGTGGACTCTTAGATGCAGATTTCTGATAACTTTGGAGATTTTGTCAAGGGACTAGAGAGAAAACTTTCAACTCTCATTAGAGAGCTTATATGTTAATAAGGATTTCTGGTCCAATATCAAACAGAACAGGAGTTAATTTCCTAGACTGAACTAATAGAGGGTTTTAAATAACTTTTTATGACTTTTTTGTTTGAAACATTTCTGATTCTTTTGGGTTTTTTTCAGAATTAAGAAAACTTTCTTCTTTTGAAGTATTTATAGCTTTTAACAATTGAGTATATTTTTGTAAGCACAATTTGAGGTATATTTCTTTTTTTCTACCTGATTTCTTCAGAATTCAGAAACTATGACTATACCTAATTTATGACAGTATGGTTATGTGCATAAGTTTGATTAAAAAACCTATTTTCTTTTATAGCTAGACACAATTGGAGATTATTTTAACAAGACTTTGATTGGAATGACATATTTTCAGATATGAGCAGACCACTTTGAAAATTGAAATTGACTTTATAGAGTCATAAAAGCTCTTTGGAAAGACTGGCCTCATATTTTGTCTACACAGTGTCTTTGCAGAGTTGTAGACCTGTGGTAAGTAAAGAATGTCTCTTTCTATTAGGCTCAGAAATCTCAAGATATTTTGAGACCATGAAAAGAGAGGGATTCATACAGGTATTATAAGCACAGTCTTATTGAAACTCCTTAGCTTGGCTTCTGACTTTGAGGCTTTTAAAAAGTTGAATACAAAATTTCTTAAAAAATATTTCTAACAAAGCCAATTTTAAGAAGCCTATATGGACAATTATTCTTTTTTAAAATTTATTTTTATTTATCTTGATGTGGGGTACAATTCAGGATTAGGTAGATAAGAGGTTATCATGCAGGTGAGGTTTGGGCCTCCCTTTGGACCCCACTTTGCCTGGTTTGAGATCAGGTACCCTTATTGATGTTATGTGCCACCCTGCTCCCTTGGCAGCATTCCACTACTGCCAAACCTTTTCTCTTTTTTTTTAAACTTTAAAATTTTCAATTTTAAAATTGTGGGGTACAATTCAGGGTTAGGTATACAAATATTCATTATGCAGGTACCCTTGTTGATGAGGTGTGCCTCTGCTTCCCCAGGCAGATCCCACCCCTCCACCTCCCCACACCCCTCTGCAGTTTCCTGCTACTGTCAATCCTTTTCTTAGAGTATTATGATAGTTGTTCAAGGTCCACTTATGAGTGAGAACATGTGATACTCAGTTCTTTGTTTCTGTGAAAGATCACTCAGTATTATAGACTCTAAGTTCATCCAGGTTGCTGAAAAGTTCATGATTTTGTTCATATGGCTGCATAATATTCCATCGGGTATATGTACCACAATTTTTTATCCAGTCCTCTTTTGTTGGGCAGCACAATTGGTTCCATGTTCTTGCTGTTGTGAACAATTCTGCGATAAACATATATGTGCGGGTATCTTTTTTTTATAGAGTGATTTGAGTTCTTCCAGGTATATTTCCAGTAGAGGGATTGTGGGGTCATATGGAAGGTTGATTTTGTCAGAAAGTTCTTGATATTGAACAGAAACCTCCTTCTGGCAATTTCCCCTTAATGGTCAGAGTTCTAGATCCTGATTATCTTCACAACCTAGCCCTCTGCGTACCTCAGGTCTGCTCTCTTAAAACAGCACCTGGCCCGAGGTAGTCACTCAGTAATGTTTCCTCAATGAATGAGTGTATAAATGGAACAAGAAATGAGAACCGTTGAACAGTATTAGTGCCTTCCTGTCTGTGCTGAGACTGGTAGCACAATTTTTGCATATGTGTGTGTGAGAGAAATGGTAATAGGAGGGGGATTAAAAAATAATGGAATTACTTTTTGGAGAGCAGGCCCCTAGTAGTACAGACTTCCCACTTTAGGTAAATGTTCTAGGAACCCATTGGCCTCAGTGTAGGAGATAATGTTGTGAGAGACTGTGTTCGACTTCAGTGAATTTTTTTTTGAGATTCTTTCTACATTGGCCCATTTCATGATGGATGATTTACAAGTGCATTGACACTGAGTGTTTAGCAGTTTTTGACCAAAAATGGCATGACCCTTGTGTTCCATTCTCCCTGTTCACCCGATCTCACCCCTAGCCGCTTCTTTTTCTTTCCCCAGATGAAAAAAGTCCTCAAAGGGAAACTGTTGTTGATGTGGAAGAGATGAAAGGAAAAATGGCAGAAGCACTAAAAGGCATCAAAATTGATGAGTTCAAAAACGTTCAAGCAGTGAAAAAAGTGTCTCCACAGGTGTGTTGCATTAAACAGAGAATCCTTTGAAGGTGACTGAAGTTTAAATATGTAACACACAATTTTTAAAATAAATAAATTCCTGTTTTGGGGGGCTCTCCCCGTATATATCATTATCTGTTATGGCACAATAAAGAAAGAAAAACCATTACGAGTTTTGTAGACTAAGAGATTTATTATAGGAATAATGCCTTACACAATCCTAGAAGGAGCTGGAGAAGTACAGATTAGAAAGAAGTGGGGGATCAGAGAAATGTCACGAGCCAGGCCTTTTGAAATGCTAGTGCGAGTGGATGAGTGCAGAGCTCAAAGTAAAATGGGAAAACTGGGTCATCCATGGAGGAGTGAAACTTGGAAGGAGTTTCACTCCTTCTGGTGGAGGAGCCTGTGAAGGCTGTTGTCTCTGCATCTGGTTATAGGCCTGGAATGACTGTAGGCCAGTGTATTAGGGCTCCACAGAAAAAAAAAGAAGCAACAGGAACTATCTATCATCTATCCACCCATCTATCTGTTAACTACCTATAATCTATCTATCCATCTATCTATCCATCCATCCATCCATCCATCCATCCATCCATCAATTTATTGAAGGAATTGGCTCACATAATTATAGAGACTGGGAAGTCTGAAATCTAGAGTGGGCTGGTAAGCTCAAGATCCTGGAGAGCTGATGGTGCAGATAAGGCTGAAGGTAGTCGGCTGGAGAATTTCCTCTTGTTCAGGGAAGATGATCGATCATTTTTGTTCTATACAAGCCTTTTGCTGTTTGGATGCATCCACACTATGGAGGGCAATGCGCTTTACCCAAAGTTCACTTATTTAAATGTTAATCCCAAAACACCCTCAGAGTTGACACATAAAGTGAACCATCACAAGTCAGTAAGGCTGGCAGTCAGGAAGAAGGGTAGAAGAGAAGGGAAGAACAAGAATGAGAGCTGGAATCTACCAGTACATCTGTCTCCATCCCTCATTGCATTTAACAATGATGCTCTTCAAAGAGTAATTAATGGCTACTATTCTCTTCTTCCTTCCAAATCTTACTCAAGTTTCTCAGAAGGGGATTTGAGGAATAGTAGTGATAGTAGATAGGCTGACTTAACAAATAGCTATACAGTTTACCCCTTTTCGATTTGGAATACATACACAACTTTTTAACCTATATTTAACTTTCTGACATGATGCAATCATCCCTGAAACAGCCTAAAACCTGCTAACCTTCTCACTCCCAAAAGATACAAAGTCTCATTTGCCACTTGATCTATCTCTAAGTGATATTACTCTTTAAGCTCTATCACAGTCTTCCTTTGATACCTTGTAACTTGAATACTGAGATATAAGGCTAATTAACTATTAACACATGTGATAATAGATATTAGCATGAACAGAAAAGGGGAAGAAATAAAAAATAATTGGCTAACATATATATATATACATATATACATATATATATACATATTCATATCAAAGTAAGAAAAGCAGCAGTCAGAATTATTATAGTCTTTGTTTTTTTTAGCTGGTCAGGTGGGCCTAACTGGTGTTTACAATTTCCTTCTTCTGCTCATTCTAGCTAGTCATGGTTCTTGTCTAGCAGGATAACCCAAAGCTTTATTCCTTGTTATATTACCAGCTATAACTCCCTGAAAGATATCATCCCCTAGCTGGTGCCATAGCTGAGTTTTCAAAAAGTTATTCAACAGATCTATCAGACTAGTGGCTGGTTAAGAGCATGGCAAGACAAATGAATACCATACATGTGAGCTTATTGACATATTTTGTTTGATGGAAAATGATTTCCCAGGTTGGGAAACAAAGCTCTATGGAATACTGTGATCATTAGGAAGGCATTCTCTGAGTCTTTAAGTATTGATTTTGGCAGAAGCATTGTGGGAAGGGAAGGCAAATTCATATGCAGCATCCATCCTAAAGTTTTCTTTTTCAGTCAGTTGATTATAAGGAACTCTCCACAAGACCACATCTATTGCTACATGAAGAACCATCCCCTATATTTAGCAGCTTAAAATAGCCAAAATTTTTATTTCCTTGCTATTCTGTGGGTCAGGAATTCAGAAGGAGCAGAGGGGGCCAACTTGCCTCTGCAGCATGTGGTATATGCTGGGGCTGGACCATTCCAGATGCTTACCTGGGGTCATAAGTCTGGGGTCTCAGTTCTTACTGCTAGTTTGACTCTTTCTCCTCATATCCTCTGCCTTTCTTTGTGTCACCTCCGCATCATCTTTCCAGAAAGATAGCTGTACTTCTTCCATGGATGCTGGGGGATCCTAAAATCAACAAAGAGCTGCCAGGTCTTCTTAGGGCTCAGTTCCAGAGCTGGCAATGTCACTTCCACTGAATTCTAGCGTTTATTGAGCAAGTTGGGCCTGGCATCAACTGAAGGGGCAAGGACTACACATGGGCATGAATTTTGGGAGGCATAATACTTTGAGAACTGCAGTAACTGACCAGTATATATACATTCAGAAATTTTCAAATGAAAATTTTACTGCTTATATAAACATTCTAGCCTAACAGCATTATAACCTATAATTTATAGGCAGAAGCATAACATAATATAGTGATAGTCAGGGTTTTTCCTAACATCAGGCTATGGAAACACACTGATAGTGGTAGCTATCAAATAAAAAAAATGAATCCATTATCTTGTGTCTCTGTTGGGAATACCACTGGAGTGATAAATGAAATGTCCCCAGCCACAGTCAACTTATTTTTTCCTGCACTGTCTGCTGTTATCAAAACTTTAGAATAAACTTGCTTAGCAAGTTTATTGGCCATTGTTGGATGCCCCAAACTACAGAATGGTATTCTAAAATACAATCTCATGTGTTTTTTTTTCGCTTCACTGCTTTGACTCTGCAACTCTTTGGTCATTTAAACTGTTACCGATCTTAGAATTTGGCAGCACATCCCCAGTTCTTGTCTTTTTGGAGGAAATAATTTGGCCAAGAGACGGTATGGCAAAGCAAGGAAAAACTTTACTTAGGCAAGAGAGAGAGTACACTGTGAAGAGGACGGAGTGGGCTCACCTGGCTGGGAAGGGTCCGGAGGGCCTTTTGTGATGTGTTTTCATATTTTTTAACTTTCTTTTTTTGTTGTTGTTTCTTCCATGATTTTGTATAGTCTCCATTCAGATTTGGGGTTGTTAATAATATATAACTGAGGGCTTCTGTGCCTGCTTGGGGCCCAGTGATCAATACAAATCCTACTTCATGGTGACGTTGCTCATTACTGCCACTCAGAGAGGTAATATAATGGACAAATTGGTTTTTAGGGCGCCTGCGCAGCCCCCTGGAGTCCTCCTCTCTGTTTTGTCACCCCCCCCCCACCCCGTCTCAAGCTGTTATCAGCTGCAGGTTGACAGTTGTGGCCCTGGAGTGAAGGACTGTTGGGTGTTCCTGGAGCATTTCTTCTTTCACTGGTGCCACTATCCAGAGCCTCCCCCTTAATCCACTCATGTCTGCCTAACTGCTGTCTAGACTAACAAAACTAAGCCACTGATCTTGGGCTGTCAGTGAAGAGAAGACCAAAAAGAATACAGTGTATACAAAGAGTTAAATTCTTAGCTTTTTGCTTAAAAACATGCATTTAAAACTCTTAGTAGAACTGACAGTCTGAAAGCTACAGCACTTTAGATTTGTAAAGTCGAGGCTTTGAGGCAGTTATTGCTTGGAGGATAAAGAACATAAAAATTTATATCATAAAAAACAGAATAGGAGATGTGAGATGGCCAAGAGCAGTTTCCCTCCAAAAAGGGTAAGTACAACCACTTTGGAAAACAGTTTGGCAGTTTCTAGTAAAGTGAAGCATACATCTACCCTATAGCCCAACAAGTTTACACCTAGACATTAACTCAAGAGATATTAAAAAAAAAAGTCCAAAAATGTTTGTATGTGAATGTTTATAGTGATTTTATTCATAATAGTAAAAACTTTGGAAATAACTCAAATGTCTATTAGGTGCTTGGATAAACAAGCTGTGAAATATTGATACAGTGCAATGCAATGGAAAAAATGACTGATACTGCAACAACATGGATGAATCTCAATTTATTGAATGATGCTGAGTGAATGAAGCCAGACTCCAAAGAGTACATGCTGCATGGTTTCATTTATATGAAATTCTAGAACACACAGAACTGATCTCTGACAGTAGAAATCAGAGCAGTGTTTGCCTGGGGGTGGTGATTGAATGAGGAAAAGCATAATAAAAATTTCTGGGATGATAAAATAGTCTATATCTTGATAAAAATATAGGTTATACAGGTGCATATACCGGGGGTGCCAAAAAATGTATACACATTTTAAGAGATGTTATCTATGTTTTACTTTTAGTTCACCATAATCAGAAATATCTGGACTCTGATGGTAACCACTTTGGGCACTTCTTGTAATTGCAGAAGTCAAACTTGCCTTGTATTCATCTTTTGTTATCAGTATATATTATTACAATTTTGATACAATCTTTTTGTTTCTTAAAATGTGTATGCATTTTTTGACACTCTCTGTATTTGTTAAAACTAACTGAATTGTTCATTACACTATATGTAAATTATGCTTCAGTAAAAGAAAGGGGAGAAAAAAGTCTATCCACCTGGTATAAGGAGAAGATTTGAAGAGAGAGTATCCATGGTTTGGATGCTGATATATTCTGGCGATGCCTCTTTCTCCAGCCTTGCTGACTTCACTTTGTTCTCTTACCCCAAAAATGTTTGATGAAGCATCTGAAACGAGACTTGCAAAGGTGTCTGGGTAATGAGATGAGAGAGTCCCAGAGTCTAGAGCTCCCTGTGTGTAAGGTGGAATGAAGACAAGCCACTGAGAGTCGCCCAGTACCTTCTTTCTATGCCATCTTTCCCTATCCAAGGTGAGTTTCTGCATTCTGAGGAAGAGTTAGTAAACAAATGCACTTTTGAGTTGGGTCTGGAGGAAGTCAGCTGTGGATGTCAAGTCCAGTTGCCTCTTGCACCTGGTGCCGGGACAATGCAAATACACTCACCAACAGAAATCATTCCCAGGGAGACGGGGATTGGGGAACAGAGACTTGAATGGATTGAACTGCCACATTTCAAAATGGCAGTGCTCATGTTTACCTTGAATGACAGTGTGGGTGTTTCAATTGCCAAAGAGAAATGGGCTGTCAAGAGACGAGTTGATTTCAGTTAAAGAGAAATGAGTAGAGGTATGTTTCTGTCTGCCTGAGTGTTTTACTGATTACCCTTGGGGAAAGACTGCTGTGCCTCAGTAGATGCCTAGAGCCATTTCAAAGAATCCTCCTCTATCTTTTCCTCTCTGAAGTAAACATTAATAACTTAAGGCTATAATTGTGAAAGGAAATTCTGCAGCATCTACAAAAACTGGTAATGTGAGCTCAATTGAGATAGCAGGGAAAAACTCCAGATATGAAATTGATAGAATCACAGAAATTAAAATGCAGTGACATTTAGAAATATGAAATTGCTCATATAAACCAATTCTTGCAATTGTAGACCAAAAGATGATATTTTTAAAGGATTAATGGCATCTGGAAAAAAAGAAAAACACTGGAAATGTAAAAATGAAAAGTAAAAATTACTTTGTTAACAATATTTTATAGGTTTTTTTTTTTTTTAAAGACCTTGAACTTATTTTATTTGATACTCTGATAATTTCAGCTATTTGCTTCAATGGACAATTCATTAGGTAATTGTAAATTAAATTTCAATACCAAACCCTTCACTTACTTGTGGAAAAACAACCTTTTCATGTAGGGCATGGTAAAGCCCCAGCTAGCGATCTATATTAAACAATTAAAATTATTCAGAGCATGTTAGTTAATGACATGGAAATAGAGAACTTTTAGCTTCCATGCTAGAGTGGGGCCTTTTCTTTTGACTGTGTTTTCTCAGCCCAATTCATTCATTCCTCTGAGTTCCTCTAACTGAATCCATTCTTATTTTTCTAAATTGAACTAGTTTTCTCCTGACAATTTTTTATGACTGTCTGAATCACCTTTCAGGCAAAAATGCAGTGAATCATGGTGTTTTAAGCACTGCAAGAACATGTATTTTCCAGAAAACGAACAATCTGTACTGTTCAGGGACACTCAGGCACTGACTGCTCCCATGCTATGGGAATGGTTGGGGATTTGCTGGTGTTAATTTGGGTTCAAGAACTAGGAGAGCTTTATGTTTGTAGACATCTCATTAAATGTAAGCATTTCCTTAAATTTAATTCCATTAAATTAAATGACGTTTGTAAACACTTCATTAAATTGTAAACATTTCATTTTAATGTGGATGCTTCTGAAATGACAAAATAAGCCATGTGTATAAAAGGGCAGTGGCTTGGCAGTGTTCCAGATCCACCAAAACCTTACCCTAAGCAGAAAAATTCAATGGTGGTTACATACCCTCCATGAGGTATTTGGGGGTGAAACATATATGGCCAAAATTCTTTCCATAAGGTTTTCATCTCTGCAGAAGTAGAGTGGGAATGTAATGTAATCTTGTGAAGAGTCTGGCTCCAGGGCAGAATCCTGTGTGTGAGCTCTCAGGTCTGACCACAGCAATTGCAAGGCTTTTCCTGGCAGAGCTCGTGGGGGAAAGCTGTCTTCCTGGCATTGCAGCCTCTGGAGGAAGATGCAGTCAAGGACTCAGCACCCCCATTCCTGGGGCAGTCCTACTCAGGCACATGAGCATACTTGCATCCACAGTCCAGGTGTCTCCTTATCTGGAGCCCTGGCTGGGGCACTTTTCAGACACATCCACCAAGAAGTTCCTTATGGGAGGAGGCCTTGACTAACACTTCTCTCCACTCAGCACTCTGACTCAGTGCTTTTAACTCCTAGCCCTCCCCCTGCTCCCCTTTCTTTTTCTTTGCCTCCTGCTTTCACTGTGGCAATAAGTGAATACAGGCTTGCTTGTTCTTTTTATTTTTTTTATTTTTTGAATCACAGTCTCACTCTATTGCCCAGGCTGGAGTGTGGTGGCACGATCATGGTCACTGCAGCCTCTACTTACTGGGCTTAGGTGATCCTTCTGCCTCAGCCTTCCAAGCAAATGGAACTACAGGTGTGTGCCACCATGCCCGGCTAATGTTTTGATTTATTGTAGGGAGGAAATCTTGTCAAGTTGCCCAGGCTGGTCTCTAACTCCTGGTCTCAGGCAATCTTCTTGCTTCTGCTGCCCAAAATGCTGGGATTACAGGCTTGAGTCACCATGCCTGAAGGTCTGGTTGTTATTTCACCTGGCGGTTCAATAGGAACCAAGAGGTCTCTCCTCAAAAAGGTCATGTTGCCCTAAAATAATCTTTTAGGAGAGATCTTCACAAAAGAGTATGAATATCTCCTGATCAATTCCAGGGAGTTCCCAAGTGACCCTTGTTCTGAATAATTCATGTGGATTCCTCCTCACTTGGCCAATAATCTGATTTTAGTTCTATTTGGCATTTGGAAAACTAGTGAATATGCCCTATCAGATTCTGGCTTTATCTGCCAAATATTCCACCAAGGTCACCCGTGGTCTTGGGTGCTACTCAGACTATACAGCTGCTATTATAGTACCAAAGTGCACATCGGAGAGAATGCCAGGCATGGATAACGGACTCAACAACCTTGCCTGCCCCATACTAGAAGCCCTCGCTCATACAGTTGTGCACACACTCAGATGTCTATGGCATTTATTTTGCTCAATAATTATTACTGATCTGTTTGGTATTTTTCAATTCTTTTGGCACAGAGGTCTTACTACTTCTGTGTAACTGAGTTGGACAGGAAAATGAGGGCAGGGGCTTTACACCTGGGGAGCAGTGACCTCCAAGAGCCATGAAATGTAGCTGACTGCAGTGACTCTCATCTGTAATCCCAGGACTTTGGGAGGCGGAGGCGAAAGGATTGCCTGAGCCCAGGGTTTTGAGACCAGCTTGGGCAACTTGGTGAGACCTTGTCCCTACAATAAATCAAAAAAATTAACTGAACATGGTGGTGTATGCCTGTAATTCCAGCTACTTGGAAGGCTGAGGCAGAAGGATCGCTTGAGCCCAGCAGGTCAAGGCTGTGGTGGCCGTGATTGTGCCACTGCAATCTAGCCTGGGTAACAGCATGAGACTCCGACTCAGAAAAGTAAAAGAGAAAAACCTAAGAAATGTACTTTTGTAAACCTTATCTCAAGTGATCTGTCCATGAGTGCTATTCTGTAGAAGAGGACATGGATTTACAGGGAGGTTAGGTCATGTGCCCCAGGTGGTAAGTGGCGACATTGGGAGGTGACTGCAAAGTCCATACACTTCTCCCTCACCACAGTGTTTCCCTGAACTGAAGTCTGCTCTAACTTGCTACAATCTACTGTGGTTACCCATGTGCAACAAGATCACTATATTAATGTTTGTGTGAGTGTGCTCGGGCTGCCAGAACAAAACACCACATACTGGGGGGCTTAAACAATAGAATTTTTTTTGAGTATAGTTTTCAGATTTATTTGGAAATGTGTTCAGGAAATTAAATAAATTATTTGGAAATTTATTTTAGAATCAGGGGTACAAGTGCATGTTTGTTACATGGACATGTGTGGTGGTAAGGATCGGGTTTCAGGTGGCCCATTCCCAAGATAGTGAACATTGTTCCAATAGGTAGTTTCTGAACCTTGACCCCCTTCTCTGCCTCCCCCATTGTCAGTGTCCCCAGTGTCTCTTATTTCCAACCTTGTGGCCATTTAGCTCCTGCAAATAAGTGAGAACACGTGCTTGGGCTTCTGTTTGTGAGTTAGTTCACTTAGGGTGATAATATCCAACTCTATCCA
>CAUYQG010284174.1:0-24458 GCA_963574415.1 Tarsius wallacei | reverse complement strand
CAGGATGTTAAGCCCTTGTCCGATCTGGAGTTGGCAAATACTTTTTCCCAGTCTGTAGGCTGTCTCCCTACTCTCTTGATGGTTTCTTTAGCTTTGCAGAAGCTTGTTAGTTTAATGAGGTCCCACTTGTCTATCTTGTCTCCTTAAAATGCATTTGTCAAGACCCCTTTGTTTGTGGGGCTGATAATACCTGTTGCCCCCAGAGACTGATTTCTTGTCACTCCTTCCTTAGTGATAACTGAGTGCTCACCCTTCTCTCCTCCCAGAGTACCCCCCAACCAATATTCTTTGCACTGCTGAGGTTGCAGCCTCCTCTCTCTCAGGCTAGTGTCTCTCTAGGTCGCACTTGAAAAACAGAGATTGACTAGATCAAGGGACTCAGTCCTTGTTTATTGGAAACCATCTGGAACTTTCAAAAGCTTACTCATGCCAGGACTTCGCTCCACTCCAGACACATGAATCAGAGGGCCTGGGATGGGGACCATGCTTTTTTTTTTTTAAGCTTTCCAGGTGAGTCTGATGTGCAGCCAGTGTGGAGAACCTTCAGAATAGATATCAGTCTGCTCCGGGCGGCCTTGAGCTTTCAGGGCTTCCAAGTGCTCAGTGCTCAGATACTCACTGCCGGTGGCCCTGCGGGACCAATCCAGGTGCAAGGTTAACCCACAGATACAGCTGTTGCACTGCAGAGTGTCTGCCCCAGGCTTGGCTCTCCTGCATCATGGATGCTTGCTAGGTATTTACAGAGCTGAAATGAACCTAGCCAGGACTTCTTAGTGAAGAGTCATCTCCCTACCCTTGCTTTGGTTCTGGGTCCTGAGAGAGGTGGGAAAACTTGTTCCAGGACTCGATGGTCTAGTTTGGAAGGCCTGTCCTTGAGTTCTGCCACCTCCTAAATGAACACCACCATTCACGTATCCACCCACATACCCTGACCAAACCCTCCGTGATCTCCATGCGGACACTGGTGTCCCCATCTACTCTGGGGGCCTGGTGAGACCCAATGTCCCCCAACTCCTGTGCCCTGCCATCCTTCCTCTCCAGCCCCCTCTCTTCTGCTTGGTGTTTGTCATTGCTCATCATTGCCAGTTCAAATCTCCACCCTTACCCCCTACCTGATCCCCTCTGTACTTGCTATGAGAGTATCACTGTCTTACTGGAAAGTGTTAAAAACAGCTACCACCTGGACCTGGCTGTGACCTCGCCCAGCACACCGCCACGCAGTCCCAATCCTGTGTCTGGCTGTTACCCCCATGCAACCTTCCTGCCAGCCAGACTGCACCATGTTGCTTCACATACAGCTTCTTCTGGCCTCTGAACTTTTGCACATCAGGCCCTCTATTCTTGGAAGACTTGGCTTGTCTCCCATTCCTAGTAGTAGTTCATAAGCCACTGTCAGAGTCAGCTGCTTAGTCCTTCTTGACCATCACATTCTCTCCTGAGCCCTGACACAGAGGATTAGCTGGAGGCCCGTGCTTCTTGGCGCCCAATGACTTCCTCCTGAATCGTAACACTGTCCCAGCACTGTTGGGTTCAGATGGCACATGAGGAACCCCCTTCTGCAGACAGCATTCTTTACTTATAACACCATTGTCTCATCTACAGATTGAGATTCTGGGGCTCTCTGGAGCAGCACAGTAGAGTGCTTGCCTTTAGAGCCCTTCCCTGGCAATCTGATTTGGCCTCCAGCATTTATTTATTTATTTGTTTGTTTATTTATTTATTTATTTTGGAATTGGAGTCTCACTCTGCCACCCAGACTGGAGTGCAGTGGCCGCTCCCGGCCACTGCAGCCTCGACCTGCTGGGCTCTGGCGATCCTTCCGCCTCAGCCTTCCAAGTAGCTGGAACTACAGGCGCACGCTACCACGCCCGGCTAATTTTTGATTTTTTGTAGAGATGAGGTCTCGCCTAGTTGCCCAGGCGGGTCTCGAACCCACGGGCTCAGGCAGTCCACTCACCTTGGCCTCCCAAAGCGCTGGGATTACAGGATGAGCCACCAAGCCCAGCCGGCCTCCAGCATTTATAGGACATTGGACTGGTGTTTAGGAGACCAGAGTTCCAGTCCTGGGTCCACCATTAACTGCCTGAGCTCCTCTTCACAGCTGTTGACTGAGCCCAACCTGAACTTAGAGGGCAGCATGAATATTCCCAGCCAAATGTGTCCGTGTGCACACCCTCACACAAACACATGTGTGTGCACACACCCAGCTTGCATGCAATACCTGTCTTCCTCACTTTCTCCTGGGAAGCTCTGAGCCCATTTCCTCACATACTCTTGGTGTCCTGACTCATGCTGCTTTCTGGAATCTTCCTAAGGTCAGTTCCCACTGCAGGGAAGCTGAGTCACAGCCTGTGGAAGGCACAGCTTGAAAGGAGTGGGCAGGAAATTTTCTAGTACCAGGCCAGTGGCCAGGGTCGGCAGAATGAATGCTCCCCTTCACACTTCGGTCTTTACAAAACCAAACTTAACGGGTCCTAATTTTATTCTATTCTGAAGTCATAAAGAATAGGGGATAAAGGCCAGGCGTGGCGGTTCACCTCTGTAATCCCAGCACTTTGGGAAGCAGTGGCCAGAGAATTGCGTGAGCCCAGGAGTTTGACACCAGCCTAGGCAACATAGCAAGCAAGACCTTGTTTCTACAAAAAATTAGCTGGGAGTGGTTGCTTGCACCTGTAGTCCCAGCTACTAGGGACCCTGAGGCAGATCCCAACGTCAAAAAAAAAAAAAGAGCATAATAACACAGTTAAGAAAAGAGCATAGTGTAACGAATGTGTGCCCAGCTCACAGCTTTATCAGATTGTAACATTATGCTTTCTCTTTTTGCTTCATCCTTTTTGGTGAGGGGTGGGGAGTAAGAAATTGGATATCATGAAGCCCCCCTCCCTGTCTTAGTCTTGCATCTGGAGTACACGCTCTATGGAGAGAGGAAGAGAATGTGAGAATCAGAGGCCAAGCCCTAGCTTCCACTCTTGCCGCTGGCTCCTCGTGGAATTTCAGGCTTTTCCACAGTCTAAGCTTGGCTCTGCCCTTCCGGGCCTTCACTGGTCCTGCCCTGCTCCAGTCTCATGGCAGAAAGGGGGAGGTCCTGGACAGTCAGCCCCCATCTCTTTAGTGTACAAAAAGGAATGTACATGGATCATAAGGAAAAATAAAGCAACCCCTCGCTCAGAATTCCTCATGCTGTTTGACATTTTTCTTATGCCATTAAATAATGTGTCGAATTTCATTCTCCTGCTCTTCCCCCAGCAACACACACAACCCACTCCTATCTATTCTTAAAGACCTGGCTCAAATGACACCTCCTCCATGAAGATGTCTCTCGTTTTCATTAGAAATGATCTCTGCATTTTCTTCCATTGTCAGGGCCTGGAATTTGGGTTTTGTCCATGCTTTGTTGCCACCAAACTGTAAACTCCTGGGAGCCAGTGACTGTGTCTCCTATTCATTTTGTATTTGCCTGCATACCCCTCAGGTCAGTTATGATATGAAACTGGTGGGAAGTGAATGTTTGCTGAGTGAATTATGTTTCTTGCTGTGTCCTCAGCACTTATAGCAGAACCAGCATGTAGTGGATCTCAGCAAAGATTTGTGGAGTGAATCAATGAATGAACAGATGAACAAATGCATAGAATGTCCTATCCCCGGGTCAGGCATATCTTTACTAGTAAGAGTGGGCGGGCATCTACGGCCTTCCCAGCTGGATTTGGCACTTTCCTTGTGTCTGAATTCGGGAATGAGGTGGGTGTTTCAGGATGCCCAGGCCGGGAGCCATGTGCCTGCCATGAGGTCAAGACAGGCTCCACCGAAGTCACACTGGTCCGGTCATGGAACACAGTGGGCAACCAGATGCGCTCTGTGTCCCCTCTGCAACCTGGCCTCCCCATCTCCACTGTGAGGAGAGAATGACCCCTGAAGCCCCAGAGCCTGCTGGTTTGCATGAATCCCCGGTGTGTTTTTTTCCAGCGAGTGACTTTAAATTGTCTTTAAAATGATTGCTCAACTTGAAAAACCCTCTGGGCGGGTGTCTGGGGTGGTTTGGATCGCTGCTCAGCATTTCATTCCTTTCCCCAAATTGCTCATTATTTCATTTGCATAAATTTTAGTGGCAAGATACTGCCCTGGGGCCTCGGAAGCTCAAATTGACCTCATAATGGGGCAGCAGAGACAAGTGGTGGGGCCTCTGTCTCGCCAAAGCATGTGTCTGCGCTTTGCTCAGGCTCTGTCCTCAGCAGAGCGGCGTGGAAGGACAAGAATGTGCTGCTTCCAGAAGGCCTGCGTCCTGTGGGCTTGATGGCTGGACCCAGATGCTGCCTCTCCTTGACCTCGGTCCATCCCCCTCTCTTGGCACGTTGTCACCATGGGCTCTGCTTGGGAAGGAGACAGAGGCCAGACAGACCCTTGCTCCCACCTGGGCTCTGGCATCTCCTCCTCATCAGTCAATCCGTCTGCACCTACTTATTGGGTGTACTGACAGCCGTGCTGGGTGCCTCGATGGGGCAGGGGTGGAGCAGACAGGGAAGTGAAAAACATGAGGAGATAACATGAGGCAGCTGGGTTAGGTACCAGGTGAGGAGACAGGCAGTCAGAGCTGAAGGGCGGGGGCGTTGGGACCTGTGGGCTGAAGGCAGGAGCTTGAAGAGGGTCTTGGAAGTTGGCTAGGGCCCCTCTAGGGCTGAGCATCTCACAAGGTATGCTCCAGGTCACTGGCTCCCTCAACTCTTGGGCTGCTGTGCAGGGCTTGGGTGGCCAGGGTCTCCAGCAGTGAGCAAATGCACCCAGGGCTTAAGTTCCCTTGGGCGCACCTGAGTATGCTGTTCAAATATTACCTTTTTTTGGTATGGCATGTGGTAGAGGAGATTGGAAGGCTTCTTTTGGGCAGGTCTGTGGACACCATGGAAGAGGGGGATTTAATCAAAGGGGTCTTTCAGGGGAGGGTGAATAGTTGGGAGAGGATGGAGCACAGTCTTCAGTTGAGGGGAGTTGTGGGGATGATGCTGGGATTGGGAAGGTTATGAGACCTCAAATGCCAAGCGCAGTAATCCAGACATGCCCATTAGGCTCTGGGAAGCTAAAGTAGCCTTCTGATCAGATGATAAATGAGGTGCTTTAAACCTGTTGACCAAGCCATGGAGTGGGTGCAGGAGGAAGGAGTGGGAGCAGGGAAAGGCCTGACGCTATGTGGGCATAGAGTGGGCAGAATGAGGGCAGAGGAAGACCCTAACAGGCTGTCAGTTGTTCCCACCTTCATCATCCTCCTTCCAAGGAAGTGCACCAACTAAAGCCATTTTTCACTGATCCCTGGCTTCAGGATGGAATGTGAGGCTGTTGAAAGGATAGACTCTGCCTTCACCTGGTACAGTTGAGGTAGAGAGCTTGCTGGATCCACAGGCTTTAGTTCCAAGAGAAGAGGTCTCTGCTGCCCCCTTAGCCTCCAGTTTTCCATTGAGTCTCTCACCATCTCCAGAAAGTCAATCGAGTGCCTCTCAGTGTTTGCTGAGAGCCTCCTATGAGCCTGGCTTGCTTTTAAGTCCAGTGAGAGAACAGGAAAGAAAGAAGGCATGGCCCTCATCCTCAGGGATGAACCATAACTACACTCATCCTCAGGGATGAACCATAACTACATGCAGTGGAATTTAAATGAAACATTTTTGAACTGTGACTCACAGTAAAAATACATTTACCATTATGAATTATGATCTAGTATATCTATCTACCTACCCCCCTCATCTATTTGCTTCCATACATCTATCCATCATCCATCTGTCCATCACCCGTTCATTCACCCATCCATCATCCATTTATTCATCCATCCATTCATCCATTGTCCATTCATTGATCCATCCAAAATAAAAGTTTGGTAAACCCTTACTATGTATGGTCCTCCTGATAACTTTTGATTTGCTTCTATCTTTTAAATGCTGTCCATGATCCACTAAACTGATCTCATGACCTGCTAACTGGTTGTTACCAACAGGCCACACCGGAGAGTTGAAACCCACATTTAGCAGGTGGCCTGGAGAGCTATGTGCTCCTGGGAGACTCCCCTTGGTGGTGTGGGCTGTCCATGTGCTGGGTCACCAGCAAGAAAAGCAGTCGCTGTGAGGAATGTAATGCAGAGCAGGACCTCTAGAGCGAGGTTGCCTTGCCTGCAGCTGAGCCTCTGCACCCATCACTGGCCATGTGGTGGGATGGATGTCCTGCCTCTGAAAACAACAGAAACACAGGACAGGCTGAAGCATTTTAAAAATAAACAAAAACACAAACTTGAAATAAAAATGCACCACTGTGCTGTTGTCTGTTGAGGTTCCCACAGTGAAGGCAGAGGTTGTGGAGGTGAGTGTGTACCAGAACTAGATTTGCACATGAGGGTATAAGTCAAACCTTTATGGCCTTGTGCCTGTTTGATGGCTTTTTGGGATGCAGGTAGTCAGCGATAAAAGCAGGGCTCTCCCCAGGTGGGAAGTTTAACAGGAGTCTACCACATCAAGCTAGACCCTGAAGGATGACACCCTTGATGTAAGAGTCCATGAGAAATAAGCCTGCCTTGTGGAAGGGGAGAGTGCGTTCAGCACATTTTGACCTTCATGCTGCACAGAAGGGAAAAGAGGGTCTCTCCTGAGAAGTCTTTGCCACCAGCCAGCCCTAAGACAGGTTGAAAGCCCACAATTGTGAGCCCTGTGCTGGTTGAGGATGATGGTGACTTGTACTAGGGAAAGAAGTAGAGAGATTTGGGAATGTAAAGTAAACAGCACGCGGTGATAGATTGATTAGGTAATGGACTTGAGGGAGTGGGTGGTGACAGTGGTGACTCCTGGATTTCCAACTTGCACGTGTGGGTAGATGAAAGCATCATTTCCTGGAAGACAACTGTATTTGGGAGGGACTGTCATGACTTTGATCTTGGAGGTAGGGTGGGCAGTTGGATGTATGTGCCAAAAGCTCAAAGAAGATTTCTGGACCGGAGATATAAATTTGAGTCATTTCTCCTTGAGAAGATACTCATTGAATTGGGTGAGATGACCAAGGAAGATAGTGGAGTAAGAGAGAAGGCTTAAGCTCTCCTGGAAGAACTCCAGGCTTAATTAAGGGGTAGAGAGGGCAAGCATGGGAGGGAAGGAGGAAAGCCAGGCATGTGTGCTGCTCGGAAAATCAAAGGAAGAGAGGCAGAGATGTGGCGAACAATGCTGAGTCTGCTTAGAGCCCGCCAAGAGAGGCGGGGACTTCGATTGGATTTGCAATATGGCACACATAGGTGGCCTTAGCGCCGGTGTTCTGGTGGATAATGGGCCAAAGAAGGCTGAGTGGAGTGGATGGAAAAACAAGGGGAGGAGAGACTGTAAAGGATGAGGAGAGATGGTAGCTGGGCAGAAGTGCGGTGGAGGGAGGGCTCGCAGTGAGGGGAGTGATTTGAGCATGTTAAATGCCAGCAGGAGAGTTGGGATATAAAGGGGACAAAGGGGAGAGGCTGAATATGGGAGACAGAAGGGAGAGACTGTAGTATGGTTTATGTTTCCTGAAGAGGCAAGAGGGGACCGGGTCCAAAGCACAGTCAGGAAATGGACCTAAACAGCAGGGAGGAGAGTGTGGGATCTGCTGAAGGCAGCTTCCCATCAGTCAGCAGCAGGTGGTGGGAGCTCTGGCCTCAGGGCTTCCTTTCCTCCTGAGAATAGGAGGTGAGGACACACCTGTAGAGTGTGGACCTGGAGGAGGAAGTGGGTAGGGGTACAGGTCTGAAGAGGGCAGAGAAGGCTTGAGATTGGGAGTTGTTCCAGAGGGTAGAAGAAAGAGATGACAAGCCTTAAGAACCAATGCATTTATTCACTGACTCAGCAGATATTACTGTGTGACTACTGTGTTCTGGGCACTGTTCTAGGCCCTGGGGATACATCTGTGAACCAAAACAAACTTTGTGGAGCTTATGCTCCAGATGGGAGAAGCATGGTAAGCAAATTGGTATGTACAGTATGTGCATGCTGCGATAGAACCGACAAAGTCAATATGTGAAGTATGTAGTTGATATAAACAAAATCAGTGTGTAAAGGACACGGCTGCTATTAGATGACAAAACAAAATCAATATTTAAAGTATGTTTATGCTCTAGGATGATAAGTGCTGTGGAGAAAAAGAAGACTGAGGAGGGGCAAGGGAGGGCTGGGTGCTGGTTAGGGCAGGCCTCACTGATGAGGAACATCTGAGCTAAGACCTGAGGGATAAAAGGCAAAGGGCAAAAGGTGGCTGCCTGGTGGCCATGGACTGATGGAAGTGTCCATCTTCCTTGTGGTTGTCCGGAAGGACTGGCTGGGTGGATAAGAGTAGGGGAGAGAGGAGGAGGTCATGGTGATGAGGGGTTCGCAGACCCCAGGACCCAGGGCCGGGGCTTGTTTGTTCAAGTCAGGATTGTGGCAGGGTGAGGAATGGAGGGAAACCAGGGGTGTGGCCAGGAGGCTGGAAGGGACGTGCCTGGGGGGAGGTGGGCCAGCTTGAGCCTCAGACCAGGGAAAAGATCCCCTGGAAGCTCGCGGGGGCGTGTTTTCCTTGGCCAGAATGTGAGGGGCATGAGCTATCGTCTCTGAGGGCTCCATCAGCTCCATCGCCCGTGAATCTCAAGTTGTTCTATTTTTCTGAAACAGGAATATTGAGGCCTGCCAGGCAGCTTGCCCCTTCTCTGATTCCCTCACATGGCTGTATTGCTTCTGGTTTTTACCTTGCCTAATCTGTCTTCCCTTCTCACTGTGTTAGGATTCTGTGTAAGAGTAACGACCGCTGGGCTCGGTGGCTCAGCCTGTAATCCCGTGCCTTGGGAGGCTGAGGTGAGTGGATCGCCTGAGCCCGCGGGTTTGAGACCCGCCTGGGCAACTTGGCGAGACTTCATCTCTACAATAAATCAAAAAATTAGCCGGGCGTGGTAGCGCGCACCTGTAGTTGCAGCTACTTGGAAGGCTGAGGCGGAAGGATCTCCGGAGCCCAGCGGGTCGAGGCTGCGGTGGCCAGGAGCGGCCACTGCACTCCAGTCTGAGTGACAGAGTGAGACTCCAACTCAAAAAAAAAAAAAAAAGAGTAACAACCCTCTGGGGAAGGGTCTCCTCTGGTGGCAGCCATTTTGGCTGCTCAGAGAGATGTTTCTCCTCCTGTGCTGTTCTTGACTGTGTTCTATATGGTCTAGGTTCTGGAAAGGAGAGATCGTCACATTGAGAATTCCTTAAAATTATGGGTCTGGGTACAAACCATGTCAAGCCAATGCTAGAACAATCCGTTTTAAAGTGGGAGGTCCCTTAGAGATGAGCTGGTCCCCCTTGAGTAACCCTGTTAGTGATGATCCCCAGTACAGGATCCTAAGTATGCTGTTACCAGCTTTTGTTATCTGGCCACCCCTGATGGACTGATCCAGAGCATAGACCACCTCTTAGCCCTGCTTCCAGAATGAGTAGATCCACTCTAGCTGCCTGAAACTGTGTTGTCAGTAGTGATCATAGTAGCTACAGTGACTGTTCCCATGTCTGCCACTGTTGACAGGTGGCCACCATTATTGTTCTCATTCCTAGCTAGGAAAGCTGAGGCATGAAGCCGTTAGCAAGCACACCTGAGGTCAAGTGCTCAGCACTGGCCTGTGACATGGGATTTGAACTCATGTATCCAGCTCCCAGCTCACCTTTCTCACCTCCACGTTGTAACGAAGCTGAAGCTGAGGCTTCCAGAGGCTGTTGGCCCAGGGCTGAGTGTTTACAGGTCTTATCTCATCTGATAAGGGGGTGCTTGTAATTACTCTTCTTTCACTGACAAGCAGAGAGGACAGGGAGCGATCAGGTGACTAGCTCAGGCCCCACAGGTGGAAGGTTAGAACAGGCCCAGAGTCCCTCCTTAGCACCTTGCTCCCCTGCCTCAGTGGCATTTGCTGATGAAACACATGAGAGCACATGGAGGAAACTCAGTCCAACTTCTGCCTAATGAATCCCGCTGTTGCAGCTTGTTTGCATTTGTCAAGTTAATTCGTTTTCCAGACAGAACCACAGCCCAGGGTCTGTGTGCCCCTCCCCTGGGGGTCCTGCGGTTGCCCCACGGCCATCTCAATCTCTAGGCTCAGAACGAGAGAGAGGGCCAGAGGGAAGAGAAGGGGCCAGGCTGGCCAGGGCCAGGGCTAGGCGGTGAGGACAGTGTGCCTCCCCCTGAGGCTGGCGGCTGCCCGGCTGTAGCAGGCGCATGAAATCCGAACTCAGGAGGGAAATTTACTGCACAATAAAGGAAGAATGGCCTGCTTTGGGGACAATTAAAGCCACATTACTGTGGAATTACAGAGGACGCCCTGGGAATTAGCCACATCCACAGCAGCCAGGATCACCAGGGCCAGGAAATGTGGGGCATTCATATGTGGGTTCCCCCCTTCCTCTGACTTGTACAAGGGACCTGTCTGGTTCTCAAACCTCCTAATTTCAGGGCAAGAAAAAACATTTCCAAAGACTACCTGAGGGGAACTATCCTCATAAAACAACCCCGCCTGGCCCAGCTTGTGCCTTAAATAACTCTATTCTGGTCACAAAACCATCCAAGTCATCGGATGGAGATCTAAGGGGGGACTGACTCCCTGCCCTCATTCACAGCTGGGAGAGAGGAAAGGGCCAGATTTCGAGCTGAGTGGGGAAGGGTTCTAATCCCTGTCACTCCTGTGAGCTGTGTGTGAACTAGTCTAGGGCCTCAACACCCTCATCAGTAAAACGGGACAACAGTGCCTTCCTCACCCGATGTTTGTGAGACTATTAGGTGGATAAAGTCTGTAAAATTGGCCCTCAGTGTCTCCATATTTTTAAAAATCTTCTGGCTTCCTTCAGTGAGATGACAGCAAAGTTGTAAACTCTGTGTTGTACTTAGAAGAGCAGATGGGTTTTGTACTGGTTTTCTATCCAAGCCTCCATGGATTGGAAGAAGATAAGGACGTTGTGTTCTCCAGGCATGAACTGGGCAACTGGAGCCATCTAGGGAGCAGGAGACCCTGTGGGAGGCCTCCATACCCTTTCATCTCTCATTTATCTGCATGGCATACCTTCAAGGTGTGGTGTAGGCATTTGTAGATGGGGAAACTGAGGCTCTGAGGGGAAGCAGCTTAGTAAATGCAGGGAGGGCACTCTAGGATCCCGGCTGCATGGGGAGGCTGTGAAAAGTAAATGACCCATGGATGCCTGGTACAGGGGGACTGCTCCAGGTGAGTCACCTGTTACTGTCACAATGGTTGAATGAGTAGAGCTGGCAAATGTGAGCTGCTCCCTTTGAATACCACCCTCAACTCCCACCTTCCGCCCTGTACCCACCTTATCCTTCAAGCCATGGCTTGGCATTTGTTCTCTGTCTTTTCTTTCTCAGAACTCCCAGAAGCTCCTCACTCCTTCTGGGCACAGTGTTTGGAGTTCTAGCACAGGCATTCCTGCTTGCATTGGGAATGAGGCCTCAAGGAGGGGATAGCCTTGCTTATTGACACCTTGGGACTCAGTCCTTAAGCAAGTAGCAAAACAGAGTTTGATCACCTCCTTCCTCCCATGACTTCCTGCTGGTTAACAAGGCTGGAGGGACTTTAGACATGTAAGGGTCCACCAGCAGCCATGTCCTCTAGGTGCTGGGGCACAGCAAGGCAACAGAATATCTCTGATTGCTAGTGAGCTGGGGTTTGGCCATGCCGTTGGCCTACAGAACAATCTGGAGGAGGAAGATGAGGGGCCAACTCACCTCGGGACTCTGCTTCTCTGGTCAGTCCCTTGTTGGCTTTTTGCCTGGGAATTTCAGCATGACAGAGCCAGCAAGCCGTTGGGGTGGCTTATTGTTCCCAAACCTTGGGAGATGTTCAAAATACTCAATAACTGGTTATTCGGTGCACCAACCTGGCATAGAGATGCAATTGCAGACAGCTACATTGGTGCCTTTCTGCAGAAGATCAGTCTGCCCTAAAGCCTTTGAAACCCCAAAAGAGAGGATGGGTTTTTAGCTAAGGCACCGCTGTTCTTCTGTCGCTGCATCGACCCAAAGGCCCTTTCAGAACATGTTCAGCTGCAGAACCACTGTCTCTCCATGAGGAAGAGTTTATTGTAGTCCCCAGGCTGTTTTCCTTGGCTGTAGCTGATAACCCAGGACATCATTCCAGAAGGACCATTTGGATTCCTCCCACTTTTGCCTACAGGGAAGTTTCTGCTCTGTCTCTTTCTGATGTGCACAGTCCCTGCCCCAAGGACTCAGGGTCAATTGCAGTTTGGACATCTCTTCCGCTAACTCATGTATAAGAATGTTAACAAGGCCAATCCTAGCCTCAAATCTGGAGGGTCTTCCAGCCCAGAGGTGGGAAAGTGTCTCCTCTAAGGCTCTCTGAGTTGGAAGGGACTTTGTCCGTCTAGTTCTACCCTCTCCCCAGAGCTGGAATCCCCTGTACCTTATCCCTCTACTTGAATTCCTCTAGGGATGGCAAAGTCACTGTCTCACAGGAGTGGCCCATGCCAACGCCTTGGTCAGCTAGAATCTGCCATCCCATCACTCCCTTTGTTCCATGGTAGGCCACCTAAAGTCTTTAATTGTAATCTCATAAAAACTTTACTGAAATGCAAATTAATTGTACCTAGTGGTTTGATTAAAATGACTGGATTCAGATTTAGGGTTCAGATTTTGATCATTTTCACCACAAAGCATGTTGCAATGAAAATGACCTTCTTTGGGTAAATATTTGGGACCCCTCTGATCATATTTGCCTTCCTCCTGCTTGTTTCTCCTGAATTATAGTGTGATTCCATGTGGAAGTCTTTGCATGTGAAATCAGGGAGTAATGAGGTCTCTTGAGAGCCAGGGTGGGGGCAGAGAGAGGTGGTTTCTCGGCCCAGTATTGACAATCAATGGTCTCATGCAACCAAGAAAGCACTTTCTGGGTCTTTTCCCTTCTTACACATCTACAAGTGGTCCTGGTCTCAGGATTTATGTTTTCATTTAGCAGATGGAGAGAGGGAGGTGATTTGGGAAGGACAAACTGGCACTAACCAAATGGAAACTGAAGAGTCAGACAACCCTTTGAGTTAAAAAAAAAAAAAAAAAGCCAAAACAAACAAAAAAACTCCAAACAGGACTCTTCTCTCCTGGGCCTGTGGAATTGAGGGACCTTTTTTAACCTCTTCTGGGACTTGCAGGTGCTGAGGAAATTAGAATGGCCTTTGATTTAAAAAAAAACAAAACAAAAAACTAATGTGAAAACATACATCTTAGTCAAAGCACAAGCTTGATAAGGATCTGGAATGTGCTGGGGGATAGGATTGCCATGCAATTATTGAGGCATACTTTTACTCAAATTATTTGTAGAAATTCAAATTTAACTAGGCATCCTGTATTTTTACTGGCTAAATCCAGCAGCCCTAGTTGGAGAGTGAATTAGGAAAAGGAGGAGGCATAGTGGTGTTGACCTGGCGTGGCTCATCAAGACCCTAGTTTCAGCCTGTCCCCATCCATGAGTAGGAACCTCGTTCCTCTGGACTCAGGGCCCCGCGTGCAGTGTTGAATCCCTGGAGCGAATTAGGCTGCAGTCTGGGCTGTTCTGGAGCTTACAACCCAAGTCCAAGTTAACTAAAGAGTTGAATTACATAAACAGTCAAGCGGAGAGGAGTATGGCCTATGGGGGTAGTGGTGAACAAAGGGAGAGAGGGACAGTGTCCCAGGAATGGCATGTTTTCCTGCCTGGTGTTGGGAGAACAGAATCGACTGCAAGTCATTAAACCTCCCTCCTGCCAGCCTCTCCCACTGCCGCTGGAGTCCCGCCTTGAATCTCCAGCTTGGCATGTGCCAGGTTCGGTGATGGGAGCCATTACAGATGGGAAATGACTCCAGGGAGTCAGGAGCCAGGCTTGGCCGGCTTGACTGGCAAATCAGACCTCATATGTCCGTTTAATAAAGCACATGAAGTGTGTGCACCACCTCTGGGGAAAAGAGATGGGAAGAATGGCCCCCACCCCTCTCACCACCACCCCTCACCCCACATGCTGCTAACCAGGCATCTGGGCAGGACAGTCAAGTCACAGGGCAAAGAGGATGTCATAGCAACAAAAGCTGCCAGGAGAGCTATGCTCAGACAACCCCTTCTACTTTAAAAATTCTCTGCCTTCGGGGAGGAATTCCAGCAGCCATACTCCTTTCTGCCTCTGCCTGAGACCATGTCACCTTCACCACGCTGAGGGGCTGCAAAGAGCCCTGAATAAGTTAGGTGACAAGTTAGTCACCACTAATGATTACCAGGTCCCTGGCAGACAGTTGCTTTGCCTCTTGGGGCCTCGTTTCTTTTTTTCTACAGCGAGAGGGTAAGCTAGGAAACCTTAGAAGACTGCACCAGCCCAAGACCCTGTTTTTGCCCTCGGGCATGGATGGGAGTGGGGTGGGGTAGGGTGTTCACACAGGGAGCTATTATAAGGAAGCAGCAAGAACCCTAGTCTTCAAACCTATATTATGGAACCATTTTTGCCCTTGAGGGTAAGAGAGTTTGCATCTTGTAGGCAGTAGGCAGCCATGGAACGTTCCAGAAGACGGCAGTGGCAAAATGAGAGGAAAGCTGAAAGAGGGATTTGGGGTGGAGGGCTGGTTGGAGGTGGGGCAGGCTAAGAGTTGTGAAGGATGCATAGAGGGCCAGGGCTGATGTCCCTGAGGGAGGTGGCAGACCAGCACCCACCCTCCACTGGCTGCCTGGGGTGGGGCTCTGGAAGGGAACGCAGAGGGAGGATCTGAGGAACGCAGCAGACAAAGAATTGATGACTGCTCAGGGCTTACCAAAGCCTCCTCGGCATTTCCTCCACAGAGAGGGGCCTACCCGCCGGGCAGGCGAGGAGGAGGAGGATGTTTGTGCTGCAGGAGCCCTGAGCCATTCCTTTGCAGCAAGGGCCTGGGAGATGTTAGTTAGGAGGGGATTGTTTCAGAGCCTTAGGGGGAGGCACGGCAGCCAAAAAAGGGCAGGGGAAAGAAAAGGCTAGGATGTTTACAGAGAAAAAAAAGTCAGTGGAAAAAATGACGGTGAGGTCAAGCAGAATTGGGGGATGGTCCCTGCTGTCCACTGGGGCGGAGCCGGGTGCCCTGCACAGTGGGAGAAAGAGCCCCCAGGGTGGGGGCCATGACTTTTGGAGAGTGAAGCTGCTGAACCTGGTACCCTTAATCCTGCCTGTGGCCCTGATCCCAAGCCCCATGAAATGCCCTCCCCTGTCCGTTTGCCATCAGCCTGTTTGCAGGGACCATATTCATGGGCTAGTCTCCCTGCACATTTCTACATGAAGAAGGAGACAGGACTCATCAGACTTCGTTCTTATCCACCCTCCCCATCCCAGGCCCTTCTCCAGAAGCCCAAGAGGCTCTGGTTGGGAGGTGGAGAGTGATGCTCCTAGCAGCCCTTTTGTCTGAAGCATTGACAAAGGGGCTGAGGCCTTTCCCAAGCCCCACAGGTGTGAAGAACTTGTTACTGTAGTGTTTGTTCAGCCCTATTAGTGGCCTGAAGGACTGTTGACAGAGGGCCCCTTTGTGTTCAGACTTGGCTAAAGCTCTCTAAGCCCTCGACAAACACAGGCCACTTATCTCCCGGGACTTTATCAGAAACCATCTAAAGCCTGTCTTTGGCAGGCCAGGAACTTCATTCTCCCACCCACTCCGATTCTGGGCACTGGGGCTCCGAAGCATTTCCCACTTTTTTTCATTCTTCCTGCCACCTTGATCCACCCCTTTTCGATTGAGTTTCTGATATCAGAGATAAAGCACAGGCAGTGGTGGAGGGGAAAAGGGGGTGGTAAGAGATTTTGTTTTCAAAATGGAGCTTAAAAAATAAATGTCATGGCTCTGCAGGCCTTCTGTCTTCCAAGAGCAGGTGCTGTCAGAGAGACCTAGAGATAGGTAAGTGGGCTCCTTTCTGTGAGAACTTGGCTTCAGGAGGCTCCCAGACTGACCAAGGAGGGTCCCTGTTGCTTACTGTTTTAAGTCAAATACTCCTACCAAGCCCCACCCCATGCCCACAAGCAGACTTTTTTTTTCTCCCTTAAAATGTTTTTTGCTGTCCAGTTCCCTGGAGAGTTTTCTATATACTCATCCTCTCTGGAAGACGCAGGCTGTCACCAATCCTGTTGGCGATGCCCCTCTGATGTTGTTACCCCGGAAAGGCCTCCATACCTCCCTCCACCTCCATCATCAAGGTAGAAGCCTGCAGGACACCCCCCCCACCCCCGCCTTCAGGGCCTTGGCATTATTGAGTCCCATTTGTGATCTACCCACTGGCTAGGGGTGATCTTAGTGCCCTTCCTATAGCCCTGTCACCTGCCTGACTCAATCCCACCCTCTGACTTTTTCATAACATCATAACCTCAGCCTGGAGTACCCCACTTTTGAATTCAAGGGTACCCTCCCAAAGGCCTCCAAGCTAATGTGAGTCTGATAATCTGTCCCTTACCCATCTCCCCTGGAGTTTTGGTGTCATACAGTTATAGACTTTTAGGGCCAGAAAAGAAATTAGAGAACATCAGACCCCAGATGTCTTCATTTTTCAGATAAGAAAGCAGGCCCAGAGAGGCCAGGTGGCTTTCCATGGCCACACAACTGGGGGAGTTGCAGAGCTGGGACTAGACCCCAAGCCCCCAGATCAGGCCCCAGTTATTTCCTCTCACTTGCTGCCTTGTGATGTTGTATCAACTGTGGGATGTTTGATTTTATTTAGGAGTGGTCACACTCCACTATGCCCTGCCTCTCTACATGGTGAGATCCTAGGTCCTTGTCTTTAGACATCTTTTTTTCTCTTTTGCATTATCTAGAGCAGTGGTTCTCAAAAAGTGGCCCTCAGACAGGCAGCATCCGTACAAACTGAGAACTTGTGAAATGCACAAGTACAACCTATTGAACCAGAACTCTGGGGTGGTGCTCAGCAGTCTGTGTTTTAGCAGGCAGTTCTGGGGAATCTGTGCCCCCAGGTTTGAGAACTATCACATGTTAGGGCCTTGGGAGGGGTTTAGTGGCTGCTCGAATTGAAAACCACAGCTCTGGAGAAGGAAGAGGGGGCCATAGTCTGTTGAGAGAGCAAAGGGCAATGATATCAGCCCTACAGCAGCTGTGCTTCCTGACTCAGAGCCTGACATGTCCAGGGACTCCGTTAATGTTTGTTGAATGAATAAATGAATCAATAGTCATACAGAAGCAGATCCTGTTGTGGGTGCCATTGGTGGCTCCATCACCTGTCTTGAACTGCCACATATTTCCTCACATGTTCTGTGGGACCCCTGAGAGACCTATAGGACATCCTCACCTCACCTGGCTGTCATGCCCAGCATGGACCAACTCACTGCCTGCTGACTCTTTGCTTTCAGACAAGCAAGTTGTCCAGTTCTCTTGGCCATGTCTAGGTGATGTTTGCCCCTTTTTTGTTTGTTTGTTTGTTTTTGTTTTGTTTTTTTGGTTTTTTTGAGTTGGAGTCTCACTCCGTCGCCCAGACTGGAGTGCAGTGGCCGCTCCCGGCCACCGCAGCCTCGACCTGCTGGACTCCGGCGATCCTTCCGCCTCAGCCTTCCAAGTAGCTGGAACTACAGGTGCGCGCTACCACGCCCGGATGATTTTTTGATTTATTGTGGAGATGAGGTCTCGCTTGCCCAGGCGGGTCTCGAACCCGTGGGCTCAGGCAATCCACTCACCTCAGCCTCCCAAAGGCGCGGGATTACAGGCTGAGCCACCGAGCCTGGCTGACTAGTGACATTTTAAGTGCTCAGTAGTCACAAGTCGCTGGTGGCTTCCATGTCAGACAGTACAGCGCTGAAATGTCATGCTCTCTCTCTCACCTCTAAACCTTCACACCTGCTGCTCCCTCTTCCTGGAATACCCTTTTCCCTCTCTTATCTAATGAACCAGTTTTCATCAATCAAGTCTCAGTTTAGAACTCACTTCCTCTAGGAATCCTTCCCTGAGTCCTCTAGATTAGATAAGATACCTCTCCTCTGACCTCCCAAAGAATCCTGTACTTCTCTGATCAAAACACTGATCGTACTTTATTGTAATTGCTTTACATATTCTGTCTCCCTTGTTGAACACAGCTTTGTGAGGACTGAGACATGGACCATTTTGCTTACCTGTATCACCAACAATACGCATTGCATGCGTAAGCCCTCAGCCTTTGCCTCCCTCTGAGGATGTCTTGGTCTGTTCTGTCCTTCAGATATTGTGGAAGGAAACCTGAAGTCTATCATGAGGCTGGTCCTTGCCTTGGCAGCTCATTTCAAACCTGGCTCTAGCAGGATGGTAAACCAAGGACAGGACTCCCGAGCCCCTCTGCAGAGTCACCAACCACACTGTGCCACAGCTGTTGCCCAGGGAGCAGCTGCTGCTCTGGCAGATGTGTGTCATGACATGTCCCGGTCAGGACGGGATGTCTTTCGATACAGACAGAGGTAAGGGTAGAAATCTGGCGATGGGAACTGAGCCCTCTGTCTGATATTTATTCTCTTAAATTATCATCTAATAATAATAATAGATGATAATCGGTAATAGATCTAACTATCACCCAAACAGCCCCACATTGCAGAAATAAGCATGGAGTGGAGGTTGGGGAGGACATCCCAGAAGAGAAAAGCTTTTTCTTTTGAGATGTTTATTTTGCAGTTAACAGAAAGTAAAAGAATCTTATGTGTGAATTTTTGCTCTTGTGCCCAAATTTTAAAAATATGCCTTTGGCACAGTGTGTTTTCTTCTCTGGGAGATATGTGGGAGCAATGTTCCAGATCATCTGGGGAAGGCTCTGGAATGTATCCCAAAGGCCAAGCTGTACTGGAGAGTCACAGCAGGAAATGCTTGGCGGGTTGTGTAGCTACTGAGACAGAGCATGACCCTGAGGTGCTGCAAAGATTGGTGAATTACTTGTTTCTGTGTCTACCCTCCCTGCAGGTTTCAAGTGTCTTTGAGGCAGGGGCTTTGCCTTGTTTATCTTCTTACCTACAGTGTTCCTAGACTGACAGTCCATCAGTATTTGTTGAGTTGATCTGAACTGAAGGACTGACACCCTCTCCTTTGCTGGTGCCTTCTTATTTTAGGAACAGCAGCATGGATGAGGAGATTGAGAATCCATACTGGAGCGTGCGGGCCCTGGTGCAGCAGTATGAAGGACAACAAAGGTCTCCATCTGAATCCAGCTGCTCCAGGTAATTGTGGCTGAATTCTTGGGAATTCTCAGAGATTGCTACTTTCTCAGCTTCAAATAGCAACACAACAAATAAGGCACCTAAGCCCTTTTCCTTTCCCCGGTTTATGTTTGGCTTTAAAGGGATAGCCCTCAGCAATGCTTGTGGTTTTGTATTGGCAGGAGGATAGGGTGGGGTGCTGGTACATTTCCCACAAACGGAAATCAAGCAGAGCCCCAGTGCCAATGCTTAACTGTGACCACATGGGGGCATGACTAGAACCTGTCAAGAGCCAGTCCAGTGTTTCTAACATTTGTATATCAGCTGCCAGTGTTTATGACAGCCAGTTCCATGCCACTGTCTTTGAGCCTAAGTGTAACTCTAAGTTATGACCTGAGAAGGCTACATAACACTCATCGCAAGAGAGGAAATAGAGCAGAGTTGTCTGAGAACATTAGAACGTTTCCAGCTTTCATTTATAGGTCTGGGGATTGTGGTAGATTCTCATGCATTTGAGTGAACTAATGATGTTTGTGAGCTAATGATGTTGTGATCTGCAGAGCCCCTGCCTCAAAGACACTTGAAACCTAGCAGGGAGGGTAGAAAGCTGTCTATATTTCATAGAGCCAAGTGCAGAGACCAAAACAGAACACAGTGCTCTAATAAAAACCTTATCAATGCTAAGTATAGTAACAGAATAAAAATTACTTTCCTGGCTCATGTAAGTTATGCTCCTATAAACATTCCCCAGATCATGTTAGCTTATATACTAATTTCACTTTTTCGTTGAATAATAATTCATGCTCTAATGACCTTTTCTCTCCTACTTCAACCCACGAAGTCTGTTCTATTTATGACTAATTGTTCCTTGTCATATATGTATTTTATATGTCTTTGTTTTTTTCCTTGTATTTCTTTTCCTCATAAAATTCCATTCTATTTTGATGGACCATTTGGAACTCTTTCCAGCATTTTAATATACTGGTAACCTTGCTCAACTTTTAAATTTTTACATTTAATAAGTGTGCTTTTTTATTTATAAAATTCACATAACATAAAGTCAACCATTAAACATTATAAAATGTGCAATTCGGGATTACCTTCATAATGTGGGGCAACCATCACCTCTATCCACTTGGAAGGCAACTTCACCCCCCCAAAAGGAAACCCCATACCCATTAAGCAGTGGGTGTGCTTTTAATAAGAATCAAATCATTTCTTCCTTGCTTACTGCTTAGATGACCACTTGGAACAGAATCAAAAGATGTTTTGTCATATATTGAGCTCTGTTGCTTTCTGCTTGTCTATGGGCCTTTCACTCTTCTGAGCCTGTTCAGCCTGTCAGAGTCAGAGAGAGGGACTGGGGAAAGAGTGTGGAAAGAGTCGGGATTTCTTCCTGAGAGCACCTGCTTCCTTCCTCCCAGGGAGGAGGACTCTGACTGGGGCGCGTGCTGGAGGGCTCTGAGACTGTAAATGAGGGACCCATCAGAAATCAGGCTGCAGTGAGCTAATGGTGGCAGTTTTTAGGAGGTGGGGGGGTCAGGGGAAAGTAGTTTGCTTTACCCTGTGTGTTTTTCACTCCTTCCTGGTTTTGTCATTCGCTTCTACTGCTGACCCCTCATCCACCTCTTTGGCCTGCTCAGTTAGTACTCTGCCTTTTCTTCTGTGAGCCCCAGAGGAGAGGCCTTCCCGTGGCTATCTGGAACTCTGCAGGTTTTGGCACATTCTGTGTCCCCGCTCCCCAGGAAGCCCACCTAATGGCTCTGTGACCCGCGAAGAGGCCAGGAGATCCCAAATGTGGCTCGCTCAAAGCGGGGAGTGGCTCAGAAGACAGGAAGGATAGCCCCTGATAGTCGAGAGACGCCCTGGGGCAGCCCTGCCGGCCTGTTGCTCCGTTAGTCTGGGCCAGCCTCTCGCGGTAGCCAAGCAAGATGATTTTAGTTGGGGGGGAAAAGGACACACGAAACGCCAGAGGGGAAGGTGGGCGTTGGGCGAGTGTCCCGGGGAGAGCCTGAGTCTCCGCCCCGCGAGCCTCCTCCTCCTCCCCCGAGAAGCCAGGCTGAGCCCTCTGCGGGCTAGACCTGCCCCGATCTCCTGCCCTCCTCTCTCAGTGCCGGGCTCCCCAGCACCCCACCACAGAGCCCTCCTCGTGATTCCGCGACCTGCGGCCCCTCCCCTGCCTAGCCTGGGCTCCCGGTAGCCCCGCCCCCAGCCCCGCCCCTGGGCCTGGCCCGCGCCCCTGCCTCTGCCCGGAGCTGTCGGTCGGCCAGGCCAGCGGAGCGGCGGCTTGGGTGGGAGCCCGACGCTGCCTCGCCGCGTGTGACAGCCTGGGGAGGGAGGGGACGGAGGGGACGGAGGGATCCGGAGGGCGGAGCGGAGCGGGATCGCCGCACGCTCGCCGCTGGGGACTCGACGCGCAGCCTGAGCCGCTGGGAGTCTCCCTCCCTGTCGGACATGGGTTGAGATGCCTCCGCCGGGAGGGATGCCCGGAGCCGCGCGTCCGCGGAGACCAAGATGCTGCTGCCAGGCACCAGCAGCCTGCGAGGGGAGGCGGCTTCCGCCGAGGCCGGGCTGCGGCAGAGTCTGAGCTGCCGGGACAGCGTGCTTCAGACCTGGGAGCATCCCGGTCTCTGGAGCCGAGACGACTGCCTCTGCCCTTCCTACTTTCTCCTGCGGTCGGGGCGAGGAGCCCTGCTGGTTGGCCTTCCTGTGGAGTCGTTCTTCGGGCCCCAGCGTGGGGAGGCATGCCCGAATTTGGGAGCGATGTGACTCTCAGCCTCCCACTTCGCCCGGGGATGCAGGCTTGCTGAAGCCGCAGCCAGGAGGGGGACCATGGGAGGGACGCAAGTCAAATGGTGAGCTGAAGCCACTTTGGCACTGGAAGCGGGGGACATGGGTGGGAGCAGGGCCAGAACTGGAGGATGCGGTTGGCTAGAGGCCAACAGATGGATGGGGGCGCTATACAGGGCGGGCAGGCTGCTGGTCTGGGATTATCACCATAAAATACGGTAGGTTGAGGAAACTGGAGCCAGCATAGGGGAAGAAGGCATACCCTTTTACCCTGTCGGTGCCTTTGCTAGAGGAGGGCACTTCAGGAAGGGACCGGACTCTTCCTTATTGCCCATTACCCATTTAAGACAATGTGAGTCTAATTTGGAAGTATCTTTGCTGAGGGATTGTCTGGTAAATTAAGATTGGGGAGAATTAGACCTGTGGGAAATAAGAAATGTATCAGTCCAGACCTGATTTGTAATCAGTCGTTCTCTGACCTCCGAGAGGATTATGATACTAAGTAGGGGATTATTTGTTTGTAAAATAGGACTTTTAAGCTAATCAGGGAGGAGCCAAAGTCATATACATAATTAATTAGCATTAAAATATTTTTCTCTGACCTGGGGCAGAGGATTTAATACACCCTCCCCATCCATGAGGTACTTCCTAGGGAGACAGCAGGATGCCTGCTCTGTCCCTGGGCCTCAGGAGTTTCCTTCCTCAGGTCCTTTATCTTTCCACTCGGCCACCTAGTTTCATGGTCTTACTGCTCTGTGGTCTCACATTGGCAGCCTCAATTCAAGAAAGAGAAATGTTGTTTTCCTTGGGCTGCTGTGCCACGCCCCCAGTGGGGTTGGATATCCAGACATCCGCCTCCTTCTGCCCTTATATGGGAGACAGCTCACTTAGAAGGGAGAAGGTGGAGCTGAGCATGCGTCTGTGCTTTTAGGAAAGCAGTTTTCCAGCATCCTAGGTTCACACTACACCCTCCCCCACCCCCCCCTTTGTCTCACACATACCCACTGTGGTCCAGCAAATGCAGGCAGTGGAACATGTCATTCATAGCACCTTGTCAGATGAGAAAGTGTTGCTTCATTACTTCTCAAGAGGAGCAGCTCTTGCAAGCCTCTTTCTTCACTTGGATTCCCATTTATGTAAGAAGGTAAATGCTGAGGCCTTGAGCAGTCACAGATCTATTCTCCATACGAAGGACATAGTACTCTTAGACAGATTTTCCAGCAGCTGATTCATGCTGTCCTGGAAGTCACATTGCCTAAGTGGTAAAAGATGAATAAGAGAGTTACAGAAATTAATCACCATTTCCGAATATCGCTTCTTGCCACTCTCCATCCCTCTTGCCTGTTCAGGTTATATATCTATAGATATGGCAGTGCAGCTTTATTTATGTATTTATTTTATTTTTGAGTCAGAGTCTCACTCTGTCACCCAGGCTGGAGTGTAGTGGCATGCTCACGGCCACCGCAGCCTTGACCTGCTGGGCATAGGCGTCCACCTCAGCCTTCCAAGTAGCTGGAACCACAGGCGCACGCTGCCACACCCAGCTAATTTTTCGATTTATTTTAGAGATGAGGTCTCACCAAGTTGCCCAAGCTGGGCTCGATCCCATGGGCTCAGGTAATCCTCTCGCCTCAGCCTCCCAAAGTGCTGGGATTACAGGTGTGAGCCACCACTCCTGGCTGCAACCTTCTTTAATTTGATACCTCAAATGGAAACCTTAACAATTTTTCTGTGATTCTAAGAAGGAAGAGAATGTATTACTGATTGAGGTCATTCCCACCAAAGTCCTTAAACTCTAGACAATGAGTAGGACGAGACACTAGTTCTCAGGCTGCTTCACAGTTTTTGAAATCTCTGGCTAGCTCCACTGTGCTTGTCTCTTGTTTTTACTGGTTTCCAGGAAAATAAAATGTTAACTCCTGATCATAGTTGTGAGGATTAGCTTGGGAGACTTCAGGGGCACATTAAGTGGGTCAGTGAATCCTAGACACTTTCACTGTTGTCTGGGTGATGGATTTGGAAAGAATTCCTGAGAGGGGGTGGGCCTGGAGACCCCACAGCCCCTGGGATTGTTTCAGTGCTGATGTTCTCGAGGTGCAGTGCAGAGAGAAATGGCTCTTGAGACTCCTTTTCCCCATCCAATGGATGCACCGGCCTCACATTCCTATTTTGTAGATTTGCTGTTGTTCTGGAGATTTGCATTGCCACTTCCCTGGAAATCTGAACAGCTCTTTCCAAGGCTAGTAGTTATAGCAGAACTTAAGAATTGTTGAGAGGTTTCTGAGGACGGTTTGGAAATACTGTGGCAGAAATAGAAATAACTCTTTGGGGCCAGGCTCGGTGGCTCAGCCTGTAATCCCGCGCTTTGGGAGACCGAGGTGAGTGAATTGCTGAGCCCGTGGGTTCGAGACCCGCCTGGGCAACTTGGCGAGACCTCATCTCTACAATAAATCAAAAAAATTAGCCGGGCGTGGTAGCGCGCGCCTGTAGTTCCAGCTACTTGGAAGGCTGAGGCGGAAGAATCGCCGGAGCCCAGCAGGT
>CAUYQG010284172.1:0-10610 GCA_963574415.1 Tarsius wallacei | reverse complement strand
TGAGGGCCAATTTATCATTTTTATAAATTAGGCTTTTAATGTTATGCCTAAGACATAACATCTTTTTCTGGTTTTTTTTTTTTTTTTTTTTTTTAGTTGGCGTCTCACAATGTCGCCCACACTAGAGTGCAGTGGCCGCGCCCGGCCACCGCAGCCACCACCTGCTGGGCTCCGGCGATCCTTCCGCCTCAGCCTTCCAAGTAGCCGGAACTACAGGCGTGCGCTACCACGCCCGGCTAATTTTTTTGATTTATTGTAGAGATGAGGTTTGGCCAAGTTGCCCAGGCGGGTCTCGAACTTGCGGGCTCAGGCAGTCCACTCACCTCAGCCTCCCCAGGCGCGGGATTACAGGCTGAACCACCGAGCCCGGCTTAGTTTGTTTTTCATATGGGTTATGTCTTCCGCTTGTGGCTTTTCTCTTTCTTTTTTAATCGTGCCTTGGGACCAGGCACGGTGGCTCATGCTTGTCATCCCAGCACTTTGAGAGGCCAAAGTGAGAGGCAGGAAGACAGATGGAGGCCAGGACTTTGAGACCAGCCTGGGACACAAAATGAAAACATTAGCTGGGCACGGTGGTGTGTGCCCGCAGTCCCAGCTGCTGGGGAGGCAGAGGCAGAAGGATTGCCTAGCCCAGGAGGTCGAGGCTGTGATGAGCAGTGACCACATCACTTGCACTCCAGCCAGTCGCTGCCTCTAAAAAAAAGATACATAAATTGTGCCTTGAATGGAAGTTCTTTAATGTGGTAAAGTCTATTAATAACTTGCTTTATGACTGGTGCTTTTTGTGCTCGTTCCACTTAGTATTGATCTCTCCTGCTAGAAGCCATTTCTCGGCTGGTTGTGCGAGCCTGTCTGGTGGTCTGCTGTTCTGTCGGTGGGTGCCTACGGGCGTGAGCGTGGGCCTTGTGCTTCTGGGCTATGCTGTTCACCTGCGAGTGTGTCCTCCGTGGCCACAGCTTGGTGGCATGCCTTGGCCAGTCTCAGCCTTTACGTTTCTTAGACTCCTGCCTCAACCTCCTGAACTACAGGAGGTTTTATTTTGTTTTTTCCATATTCTGTTGACTGCATAAACCCACATCAGGAGAGTTAACTCCATCACAACACAGATCTGTTTACTTGGGTGTGTTTTATGGTGAGATTTATTCCTAGATGCTTCATAATTTTATAGTATAAAAAAGTCTTCAAGTCTTGTTTCCAAATTATATATAGAAATATGGTTAACTTTATACATTTTTATAGCAAGCTATTTGCCAAATTCTTACATGTTCTAGTAATTTATCTGTAGAGTCTGTCTACGTACCTGTTGTCTTTGAAGAGGGACATCTTTTCTTCTTTCCAGTCCTTGTCCTGTTATTTGCTTTTTCTTACCTTAGTACTACTAGGTAAGGCTAGGACCTCCGGGACCTCCAGTACAACGTTGAGTAGATGTGACCGTGGTTATTCCGGCCTTGATCCGAACCTAGTGATAATTTACATTTCACAAACAATGATTTCTCTCTATCTGTCTGTCTATATATATACATTTTTTTTGAGTCGGAGTCTCACTCTGTTGCCCAGGCTGGAGTGCAGTGGCACGCTCATGGCTACCCCAGCGTTGACCTGCTGGGAGCCAGCAATCCTTCCGCCTCAGCCTTCCAAGTAGCCGGAACTATATGTGCATGACCGGCTAATTTTTTTATTTTATTGTAGAGGCAAGGTCTTACCAAGTTGTCCAGGCTGGTTTCGAACCCACAGACTCAGGCAATCCACTCGCCTCGGCCTCCCAAAGTGCTGGGATAACGGACTGAGACACCCAGCCCGGCTTTTTTTTTTTTTTTAAAGGGGTCAGAATCTCACTCTGTCACCCAGGTGGGAATTCAGTAGCATGCTTCATAGCTCGTTGCAACCTTGAACTCCTGGGCTCAAGTGATCCTCCTGCCTCAGCCTTAAGTAGCTGGGACTACAGGTGTGAGCCACCAGCCTGGCTAATTTTATTGTTTTTTGTAGAGGTGGGGTTTTGCTATGCTGCCCAGGACTTGAACTCCTGGGCTCAAGTGATCCTCCTACCTTGGTCCTCCAAAACACTGGGACTATAGGTGTGAGCTGCTGCACCTCAGCCCCAGTTTTTTTTTTTTTTTTAAATTAAGTTTTACCTCATTAATAATGTTCTGGTCCTAGTTTGCTAAGTTTTCCTTAATTTTTGAACAGATACTGAATATCAGATAGTCAGTCTTTTGGCATCCATTGAGATGTTCATGTCATTTTACTTTTACTGTCTTAATATGATGAATTACACTAATTTTTTTTACTTTTTTTTGAGACAGAATCTGTTTCTGTCAACCAGAGAGTACATAGAGTACATAGCTCACTGTAGCTTGAACTCTGGGGCTCAAGGGATCCTTCCACCTCAGCCTTCTGAGTAGCTGGGACTACTGTTGCTGCCACTAAGCCCTGCTGATTTTTTTATTCTCTCCCTCTCTCTTTTTCTGTCACAGCTGCAAGTACTCCGTTCGGTGTCATCCATTAAATTCTTAAGTTAAGATACCATGTTTTCAATTCTAGAATGTCTATTTGGTTATTTTATTGGAGATTCATTTCTCACTCTTGATTGTATGTTACTTTTTCCTGGTTCTTGTCATGTCTCATAGTTTTTCATTTTATGCCAGACATGGTTTTTAGCCCTTTGCTGGTGGGTCACCTACCAGCAACTTGACTGTACTTTTTAATGAAATAGTGAAAACAGAATCACTTCATATTAAATCGTATAACGTTGGAACCAGTTACTTTATTGTAATGATGTTTGGCTTATAATGGAATTTTGGACATTGAGGAACTTATTTATGACAAAAAAATCTAAATTTTTATATCTTATATTTGTCTTTTTTTTTTTTTTTTTAGTTGGAGTCTCACTCTGTTGCCCAGGCTGGACTGCAGTGGCATACTCACAGCCACTGCAGCCTCAACCTGCTGAGCTCAGGCTATCCTCCCGCCTCAGCCTCCCAAGTAGCTGGAACTACAGACAACTGGCACTGCGCCTGGCTAATTTTTTTGTTTTTTTTTTAGTTGGAGTCTCACTCTGTCGCCCAGGCTGGAGTGCAGTGGCACACTCTTGGCCACTCCAGCATCGACTTGCTGGGCTCCAGGGATCCTTCCACCTCAGCCTTCCAAGTAGCCGGAACTGCAGGTGTGTGCTACCATACCTGGCTAATTTTTTTTTTCTTTGTTTAATTGTAGAGATGAGGTCTCACCAAGTTGCCCAGGCTGGTGTCGAACCCCTTGACTCAGGCAATCCACTTGCCTTGGCCTTCCAAAGTGCTGGGGTTACAGGCTTGAGCCACCGTGCCTGGCCTTATATTGTTCTAGCGTGTGAAACGGTCACTGACATGCATTGTAGGTTCATTGATACATGTGGTATGATGGGGATTTGCGTCTTCCACCTGGTGTTTGTCTTGTTGAGCAGACAGCGCAGCGCAGTCTCATTCTCTCCCTTCCACATTAGTATTATGTAAGTTATTGTCCAGCCTGTGGTTCGAAGATGATGTGGAAGGATGCACTCGTGATTCTGAAAGCCACTTCTCAATCGATTGATCCTTTCTCAGTATATATTCCATCTCTTTATTCGCTTTTTCACGCTTTAAATCCCCTGAGAGGGAACATCTGAGTGACTTGCTACATTTACGCTGTCCCCTCAGAGGGGATGTCTGAGTGCAGAGGGTCAAAGAACTGTGGAGACTGGAGTGTTATTTCCTTTTTCTCCTCAGATCGGGCATGCCTTTTGCTCTGCTCAGCACAAGGGCGAGATGATCCTTCTGGTCAGTAAGGTGGGAGCTTGGTGGGAGCTGGAGTTCCAGCGTTTCTCCGGGTTGAGGCGTTTGAATGCAGTGCACATTTGTGTATTTGCAAGAGAGCAATTCTAGGGATATTGGAAGTGCTTAGTTGGGTGATGGATGGGGAAGAGACTGGGGACATGCTGGGGGTGTTCATGGAGGTCAGCAGTGCAGCAAGATGGGGTCGTCCCTACAACTCCTGGCGTTTAGATTGCATTTAGAGCGAAACAGAAGAGAGTACGCAACCACATAAAGACGTTGTAGAGGTGGACATAAAAAGGAAAGGGAGGGTGAGATTAGGGAGGGATAGGAAGGACTCCAGCTCAGCTGCTTTTTGACCCTGAACAAGTTACGTGTTTCCATATCTCTAAAATGGGTATAATAATAAGCAGTGAAGTAGAGTTTGGGAGAATGAGATGACTTAGAGAGCAATGAGAGATTTTAACCATGCTTAACAGGTTGAGTGCTCATTACGCGGTTGCTGCTGTTTTATTATTAACATGAAGAGGCTGGTTAAACACACATGTTTAGAGTTGGAAGGAGTTTGTGCCACTCGTGTTTTGACACCTCTGTGCTGATCAGGCTGTGAGTGGCTCGTATTGGGGTAGGAGGCCATGTTGTTTCCAGGGTCCGTGACGCTACGAACAAGCAAGCTTCAGGGGAGGCCAGATTGGGTGGAGAACCAGCACGAGGGGATTAGGCAGAGCAGCCTGCCAGGTGGCACCTTGGGGGACAGGACCAGCACTTGGTCACTGACGCCTTGCTCGGCCTTTTGGCCTGGCCCTTGCGGTGCTGCAGAAGATTTTGTGGGTTTTGCTCAAATCCAGATTGGAACCGAGCCTGGCTCTAGCTTTATCATGGGGTAATAGTTACGCAGCCCAGTTCATGCCCTCTTGTCTTGTGTCAGGTCTGTGGGTTTCTTTTACTTTGACCGTAATTTCTGGCCCCCAAATGGACTGTTGGGTCTGCCGAAGGAGCTTGGTCTGGAGTCTGGGTTTATTCACATGAACATTGTGTTGCTGAGGGAGTCTGTGTTGACAGCTGCATTTGTTGGATGTTTCTGTTGATCAGTCAAAGCGAAGTAGATATCCTCAGTCCTCTAGTAGTTTTTGGAAGTATGTTGGACACAGTCTACTTTCCATATGGCCTCCTTTATAGACAGACCCGCCCACCGCACGCACCCCTTTAGCTCAGCTGGAACACCATTGACCTCACCACATGTGATGTGTGCTGTTCCTCTTTTGTTCAAAGAAAAGTCCTGGACCCTCGCACTAGCTTGACTTTGTGGCACACGATGTGCCACGTCCTGCGTGTGAAAAGCACTTGGCTGGTTTACCGCACAGTAAGGAAAAGGTGGAGTCTTACTCAGAGGCCAAGCGAGAAGTGGTCGGCAGAACTCAGAAAGTACATGGCATCTGTGGAGTCTTAGCATGGCTTTGCTGATGACAGAGTGAGAGGCTTTGAAGCTGCAGCCCTTGCTTTTAAGATGGGTATTTGGGCAGAAGAATGTTTGGCTGAGTGATATGAGGAACAACTGCATGGGGGCATCATGGTCGGGGCGTTGGTTGCAAGGTGGTTGGAAGGATCCAGACAGGTGTCCTGAGCAGCTGTGACTCGAGGCGGGCAGGAGTTATACCACAGGGCACCCCGCAGAGTCAGCCTGGGAGACTCCGGCAGGGAGGCAGAGGTGGGCAGTTTGCTGCAATGTACCTGTTTGTGTTTTTCTTTTATTCTTGTCTGAAGGGAGATGGGTCGCCTTCCAATTAGAGCAAGACGTGCTGGCTACACAGTGGCTCAAGCAGAGTTTTATTTATTTGCTAACGCTAAGGCCAAGGGGTGACTTGGTGTCACTGGTTGGGGCCCCCTGGATGGTTCAGTGGAAAGCTATGTGAGGCCCGAGGCGCTGGCACTCCCCCACAGTGACCTGTTGTAAGTCTGGGCAGTGCGCAGTGGCCAGGACAGCTGGACTTGATGTTCTGGATTTCCCCTCTGGCTAGGAGAGAGGTTTGCATGGCGATAGGGACCGTGAGATCAGTGCACCGTGAAGTGTCAGGGAGGTGGGGTGGCAGGATAGGGTGTGTCCCGGGAGGCAGCTCTGAGCATGAGACCTGAGTGTGGCATTTTGCAAAGATCTGGGGAAGCCCTCTGTGGTGCTGCCACACGGTGCTGCTGAGCACAGTCTGCCGACGTAGTCACAACAGAGATGGTGGCTTGCTGTGTACGTGAACTCCTGGTGGAAGGACCAGCGGGCTCCGCCAGCTGGAGAGTGATGCTGTTCTGCCTGTTGCACCGTGCCATCAGCGCGTGGAGGCACTGCCCTGCAGAGGGAAGGTGACGCCGGGAGGCCTTTTCTCAGGACTTTCGAGGGGACTCCACACTGACGGTGCAGGAGCGGCACTGGAGAGACTGGAGGCTTCTGCAGTTAGGTGGGAGGAAAGCCAGCTCATGGGGTCCCGGTGAGTCAGGGTCTTACTGTCTCCTGGGCCATGGCACAGTCACAGCTCCCCCAGCTTTGATTTCCAGGGCTCAGGCAGTCCTTCTGCCGCAGCCTCCCGAGTAGCTGGGGCTACAGGCATGAGCCACTGTGTCTGGTTTATAATCTAAGAATTTTTTGTGTAAGTCTTGGGGTAGAGTGGTTAAGGCAGAAAGAATGGCGAATGCAGATCCTCTAGGTGGAGGTAAACTTGGAGGCAGCCGGAAGGTCTCTGTGGAATGGAGTGGAGTGAGAGAGGAGCAGGTGAGGTCAGCAAGATACACGGGTGCTTCTCAACAGGTTGGACTCCCCTGTGGAGGGGGTCTTTAAAAAGTGCCTGTGATGGGCCCTGCCCCAGCCAATCAAGTCAAAATCTTGCAGGATGTGGCCCAGGCACACATACACATAGGGGTGTGGTGTGTATTTAAATAACAGTTTAACTCTAGAGTCGTTTTAAATGTGTGGAAAATTGGGAAGGTGGCACAGAGATTTCCCATGTGCTCGCCCCCTTTCTCATTGTTAACCTTTCATGTGAATGTGCTACATTTGTCACAATTAATGAGTCGGTGCTATTGCGTTGCTATGAACTACATTTGTATTTTGTTCAGTTTCCTTAGTTTTCCCATGTCCTTTTTCTGTTCTGAGAGTTCACTTAGGATACTACAATACTTTACTGGCTGTGACCGTTTCTCAGGCACTCCTCGTTCTAATGACCTCATTAGTTGTAAGGAGCCATTGGCAGGTGTTTTAGGGATTTGTTCGAGTTCCCCTAGTGGGATTTGTGTTGTGCTTGTCTCCATAGTAGACTGGAGTTACAGGTTTTAGGGGGAGACCACAGAGTCAGGGCACGTGCTGTCAGCATGATTGCTCCTGTCAGAGTCTGGGGATGGGGAATCTTTCCGGTACTTCATCTGACCTCTTTTCTTGGGATCCCATGAATCAGGATCATGTAGTATCTCGCACACTCACCTGACAATGTCTCCTTGCCTTTCCCTCACTCACAGTCAACTTGTGAGCACAGCCTGATGCTTGAAAAACGGTTAATATTAATAGCTAGCACTGATGTAAAACTACGTGCGCTTTTCCATGTACTTTATACGTAGTAATTCGTGTGATCCCGACAATCCTAGGGGATTGTCTTATCTCTGCCTTACAAAAGAAGGAAACTGAGGCATAGAGCTCAAATGACTTGCCCAGGTCATACAGTTGGAAAGTGGCAGAGCTCAGCCAGGGTTCTGAACAGCCCCCACCTGAGAGGAAAGGTCTGGGCTTTCCCTGCCAGTGCTGTCTTTTCTCTCCCTGACCCTTTAGTCAAAGTAGAAGGGGCAGCAGGCACTTCACGCTGCTAGGCGATTGATTTTGGGGGTAGAGTTGCTGATGCAGAAGGCTTGTTATTCTCAAGCTCCTCTGGAGACAAAGGACAACTGTGCCCTGGCTCCAGCTTGTCTTGACCGCGACTCTCCACATGGCGCTGCCTGCCAGCCTGGCCACCTTCCTCTCCCCTTGCATCTGACTCAGGGCTGAGAAGTCAGAGTCACCGGTGTCAGCACGCAGAGTGTGTTCTGCTTTGTGGCTGCAGTTTAGTCTGGGATGCCCAGCTCAGTCTCGTGCTCTTATTTTTGTCCTAACATCTGGAACCAGGGCTACGCTTGTTGGGTGGCTCAGGAGGGACCTCAGATGCCCGTGGACCTTCAGAATCAGAGCATGGGTGGAACAAAAGCTTTAGTCTCCATATGGGGAAAGGGGCAGAAGTGGGGTGAGAGGCACAGAAGCCTGGCCAGAAAAGTGGAGCCCTCTGTGTGTGAGTGTGTGTGAGCATGAGGGTATGTGTGAGTGTGTGTGTGTCACTGTGCTAGTAGCAATCAAGCCACCCCATACCCGTTGGGAAAAAGTCAATATCAGTGCCCCTTTTGGATGTCAGAAAACTGATCAAGAATGGAAAAAACCAGCCAACCAAACAGACTCTTCCCAGTAATCAAAGGTTCATTCCATAATTTATGGTAGATAACCATACGGGCAGTGACTTCGACGTATACTGTAATATGCTAGATTATTCTTGTTCAAGATCAGCTCCAGCAACTTGGCTCGCCACTAAGTCAAAAATTAGACCTATTGTCTCTACAATACGTCAAAAATTAGCCAGGCATGGTAGTGCGCACCTGTAGTTCCAGCTACTTAGAAGGCTGAGGTAGAAGGATCGCCAGAGCCTAGCAGATTGACACTGGGGTGGCTGTGAGTGTGCCATTGCCCTCCAGCCTGGGCAACAGAGTGAGACTCCAACTTAAAAAAAAAAAAAAGTCAGTTTTTACATTGGGAATATGTTCATCTGCACCTGGAATGATGAAGTAACTTGAACAATGCAAAATAACAGCCACTTAAACAAGATAGATCTTTTCTTTTCTCTCATGTGAAAGATGTCTCTGGGTGTAGGCCATCCAGGGTGGTGAGTGGGGAAGGACCGCGAGGTCACCGAGAGCCGCGGCTCTTTCTGGCTCACTCTAGTCTTTGGGAGGAGTCCTTGTCATGGACCACAATGGTTTCTGGGGGTCCAGCCAGCACTTTCAGAGTCCAGGAGAGCAGGCGTGGAACAGTGAAGGAGACACCCCTCTATTGAGGAAACTCCCCGGAAGTGCTGCATGTTGCTGTGGATGTTTTGCTGGACAGAACTCAGTTCCGTGGCCTTACCTAGCTGCAGGGGGCCGGCAAACAGTCATTTCTGCAGGCCATGCTGTGTCTAGCCGAAAGCTGAGGTTCTGTTGCTAGGAGAAATGGGAGAAGGATATCGAATACTCTTGGCCCCAGCTGGCTTTGCAATCTGTTTTTGTGTCCTGACTCTTCCACCTCCTGGCTGTACCATGTTGGGCAGTTCACTTGGGCTCTCTGAGTTTTGGTTTCTTCTGCAACATAGGCACAGTGATCATTTCCCCTCACTGGGTTACGGTGATGAATAAGCAGTATCCCAGGTGTCAAGAGCTTAGCGCCATGCCTGGAATACAGTAAGTCTGGGCACTTGGTAGCTCTTATTCTTATGACTGTTGTAAAGCCTCCTGTGAAGGTTCCATTTCGAGTCCATTCCAGACAAGTCAGTCTGGCAGCAGGAGATGTTCTGGACACCACGGTTCTTGGGTGCAGACTGTCCGTCCCCCTCTCCTTCTGCTCCTTCTGCCTGCTCCGATCTGGTGGGTAGATGGGCTGCAGAGAAACCTGCCAGGGAAGAGGCTTCTGTGCCTCTCCGTGTCTGCGGGTGCCTGTGCGCCAGCTCACCGAAACACAGCTGCCTGCTCTAATTCTAGGCCTCTGAGTCTTGCCGGCTGTCCTCTTTCGACTCCGTTTAGAATTCTGAACTGTGGGAAGTGTTGATAGACGCAGGGGGAGGTGGGACACGTTCTAGTTAGAAGTAGCCTGCATTTTCTTTCCAGGAGCCAGGCACGGGAGAGGTGTGAGGGTGTGTTTGTGGGGACCCTGCTGGCTTCTCCCTGTCCCTCGGGTCTGTGAGACACCAGCAGGGACATCCGGTGTTGACTGGGAACCTCTGACTTTGTGTGTGTAAGTAAGGAAAAGTCTCATCTTTCGCTGAGGTTATAAAACTCAGAGTCTGGACACTTTTGTCTGCTGAATTTTGAGACTCCAGAGAGGAGAAAAGTAGTAATTGTGGTAGCTATCATTTTTTGAGTGGCTTGAGGTCAGGCGCTTTTTACTTACCACTTAATTTGACCCTCAGTACAGCTCCACAGTAAGCTGTGTTGTAGGACTCCCATTTGATAGACAAGGAAACGAGGCTCTGATGTTGAGATCCGCCACGGGTTACTCAGCTGGGAGCGCAAGGACCGGGCCAGGGTCCAGATGTGACCAGGCCACGTTCCCCTCACTGTTCTAGGCTGCCTCTGCTCACTCAGCTCTTCCCACTCACACTTAGGCCTCTGGACTGTGCCTTCACGGCTCCTGACATCGTCTGTCTGTGTGAAGGGGTTCAGTGGATAAATACTATTTCCCTGAAAATTCTCAGTTTTTCCCTTCTCTTCTGTTTTCTTTCTCTGTAACTTACAGAGTACTTTGATTAGTAACAGCTTGTTTCCTTCATTTTATTCTGTTCAACACTTGTCTAGATCAGTACTTGATACTTAGTAGCCATCAGTATATTGTTATTCAGCTAATAATAACAATAACAACAATGATAACTAGCATATATTTATAGCTTCACTTGTATTGGGTTTGGTACTAGAAACTTTCTGCATGGTAATTCATTTAATTTTAGCACAATTCCTTGAGATATAGCATTTATTTATTTATCTATTTATTTATTTATTTATTTATTTTTGAGTCAGAGTCTC